>JAJMBD010000051.1:0-97266 GCA_030565185.1 Scheffersomyces titani
GATTATGCAGTCTAGACGTCTTCTTTAAATAACTACTATACAAGTCCGGTATTTTGCAACCGTTGTGAAGTTTTTCAACAGTTTTCTAAGGATATCACCTAGTTTTTAGGTTATATCACCAGGAGGTTTTTATCTTCGGATTTCCTCCACCTTTCGGTATGGATTAGAGGATGATTTATATACTATTTAGTCAATAGGTTAGACTTTGATCGTAATACATGCCATTTCGTCAAAAAAAAAAGAATTCTAAGGATATCACCTAGTTTTTATGTTATATCGCCAGGAGGTTTTCTTCGGATTTCCTCCATCTTTCGGTAAGGATTAGAGGATGGTTTATATACTGTTTAGTCAATAGGTTATACTTTAATTGTGATACATACCATTCGTAAAAAAAAAAGCACAAAAATATGCAGCCTAGACGTATTAATTTAATTTTTAAATTTGTCCGGTTCAACTTTACCGTTTCTAAGTAAGTTTAAAGGTATAACCTACTCTTTAGGTCATATCAGGTAGTCTTTTATCTTCAGATTTCCTCTATTTTTCGATATGGAGTAAATATGGATCTATATTCTATGTAGCAGCTAGGTTCGAAATCAACCATGTCATTTCGAAAAACAAATAAGAGCTGTAAAATATACAGAATGATCAAACAGGCAACCCCAATAAACCATTAGCTGAATAGCTTACCAGAAGCATTATTGGTGGTACATATATCACTTTAAATTGGGCTGATTCAATTTCATCAACAAACCCTGATTAGCTTTTCAAGGATACCAAGGAGTGCAATGCGTTGTTCGGCCAGTGACATTGTATCTGACTCTGATTCGGATACACCATTCATTCTCTCATTTGAGCTGTATCTCATGACTTCTAAAGTAAGAAACGGCACACATGTGGATATTCACGGCCCCAATAATAGTCTGTTTCTATTTCTCTAGCTATGCACACTCAGACCAACAAAGTCACCTTGGCCACCCTGTCATTGCCGAGTCACTACATCATAACAAAATCTTTTAATATTTTTTTGTTATGTTACAAAATCTTTTAAATCTTCAATCTTCTTTTTTTCAGAAGCCTAAATAGTGTCAACTAAAAGCAAAACGATTATAATACCGAGGAAATGTCATTGACATTAATTTCGAAGGCAAAGAAAATACTTGTCTTCCCGTGCAGAGTCAGTAAAAACAACTATTGGCTTTCTCATGGACAACGCTTTTTGAATAAAAGCAGTACTTCGAAAAACGGAAAAAGTGTCGCAGTCAAAAATTAACTTTCAATTAAAGCAAGGCAACATCGGCTTTGAGTACCGATCAATTTTACTATATATTATCTTATGAAGTAAAGAATCATATTAGAGCAAGAATATCGTCATGCATATTGTGTTTCTACAGTTTAAATCACCATAAAAATTAATGAAACTAGACAAACTAAATATATTGCACCTCATCCTTACCGGAAGGATATGAACTAGAAGTAAATACACCGTTAGGGGTATCTTCAGCATTAATAATTTTGCCTGCCAACTCTTCTTCGAAGTCTTCCACATAGGCATTTTTCTCAAACCATCCTTTTTCGAAGGGACCAACGGCAGGTACTCCAGAAACTGGAAAGTAATAAGAAAGCAAGTAGTATAAAATGAATGCTGAAAAGAAACCCGCAAAGAAATTTAAGTCGTATACTCTGGTGGCTCCAATTGGAACCTTATGAGTTTTAGTGGCACCGACAAAACCAACAATGTTTGGTAAGATACCACCGATATAAGCAGCATACGCTCTCCAATTGCACCCAATGAAATTGTACTTGTAGATTGAAGGAGATCCCGATTCTGGTGCTGTCATAGAGTATAAATGGGTCAAGAAAATACGACCTCTTCTGAGGTAATAATAATCACAAGCAACTACACCAGCAATCGATGAAAGGAAAACTGAGTAAGCGGATAAATAAGTCGTGAACATGGAAGAAGAAGAAGTTAACTTCCATGGGCAAATACAAAGTGCAATAGCTGCACACAAGTAACTTCCACGTCTAATACTCATGAATCTTGGCAATAAAGCTGTCACATCAGTACCAAAAGAGAGGGAATTGGCACTAATGTTTGTACCTAGTTGAGCCAACGCAAACGCAAGACCAATCAAAAAAACACCAGCTCTGTTGCCAGAGGAGTAGTTGTCTAAGAATCTTCCTAGAACATCTAATGGAGACCAGTATGCCTCTCCATACATGGATTGAGATGCGGAGGTGACCAAGATTCCGATCAAAGATGTGAGAGAGAAGCACAATGGAATAGAAAGGGAGTAAACCAAATATTTCATACTGAACGATGGCTTGTTAGCAAAACGAGAAAAGTCAGGGGCATTTGTGATTAAAGTTGCAAAGTTAGCTAAGCAGTTCATCGTTGATGAAACAAATGCCCAACCCAATTTACTCCCATGAACAGTAGCTGGCGTATGAACTACAGGACCAATTCCTCCAGCTTTGACAATAGTCCATACCAAGAATGCAATTCCTGCAACTGGGACAACATAAGCTTTAACTGTGAACAAGTGCCTAACTTTATGAGGTGGAAACCATAGGAATGGCAAGGAGAATAGCCAGAACAAGAAGAAACTTAAGAATTTGAAAGTAGTCAAATCGGGATCGCTAATACCGTTTGGCATAGTCTTGTCGAGATTTTGGCCAAATATGGATCTCAACATGACCTCAAAGCATGGTCCAGCCACAGAACATTGAACCGCATACCAAACAGCGGACATAACCACTCTATTTAAGATTGGCCAGAGGGATCCATATATTCCAAAGGAAGATCGAACAGAAACTGGGAAAGAAATGTGGTAGAATATACCAACCCTGGCAGCCTGTGATACAAATAAACCAGTAATTGTATACCCTATCCAAACAGAGATCCATGTCTGCCACCAGTTCATACCTCCCTGTTGAATTCCTGTAGCTGCAATCTGCCAAGTATTAATATTGAAGGAATCAGCAATCCAGAAGAAGACATAGTTGTACCAAGCCCATTGACGTCTTTCAGCTTCAACCGGGCGTAAATCGTGGTTATAGAGGAACATTTGAGAATGACTCAATCCCCCCTTAGGCTGGACTTCAAACCATCTTACAAGCTTCTGCGTGAATGATTCATTTTTGATATCAACCTCAGTATCTTCCACTGAACCTCTTTCTACGGAGACAACAGTGTTTAACTTCTCATCTTTAGAATTCATTGCTAGGGTAATATCTAAAATTCATTTTGCATTGATGGATTAGGAATTTTCACTTTTATATATAATGCCAATCGATGGCATTGTCAGAGCTGAAAAAAATTAAAAAAAGTAGAATTTCAGTCCTAAATTCCCAATAGTTAGGTATGTAGTTGGAATAGCCTATCGGCAGAGTCTGGGGAACTGCATGGTTCATTTCTCTGCCATATAAAATTCCACGATTAAGATTTTGAGATCACCACTGAACGGACCGGTATTCGGCATATTTCGCCGCATTGTTTTTATTGAAACAGGGGAGCTCCACACTGATAAAGCAACTCTCTCCAATCACATTAAAATTTTCAAAACTCTCATAATTCTATAAAACTATGATTCTTTGGTTTCGGTTGTTTTGTGAAAGATCATGAGATAAAAAATATGACAACTTAGGATACTAATTTTCTATTTTCTAGTTGTAATATAAAATAATCTGAATCCATTATTGCAAAATTGTCTGCGAATTCATGCTGATCTTTACATTCTTCGCTGATGTTGCAACCAGGTTTTATATTCAATAATTCATCCCCAAATCAATATTCTTATGGTTCCCGCCTGTAGTACTATCCGCCATAATGTTCTCCTGTTATGAAGGGTTGGATTTTCTTATCATGCTATCTAATTCGCACCTGCTCAATCCGAACATTTTCGCAATCTTTCATAGTCGGTGCCTGACTTAAGTAATCCAATACTACGGTTATTTGACTCTCTCTCCTCAGGCTTACTAACGGGCCGTCTCCAAGCTAGCTGTAATTTTTTTCTATTTTGCGTGAACGGATATATATATTGCCTTTAGGATTGAACATAGCTTAATTTGGATAATATGTGCAAACCATTAAAATTGTTTTGAAAATACTACCTTAAAATTGTTGGAAGCTTGTTCGATATATTAGCAAGGAAATGTATTAATTTTCATTGATGAAATGATAAACACCAGAGTTAAAGATTAGATATCTCACATTCTATCCACAATAATTTAATATTGCTTGTTATCCTTATATTGCTATAAAAAGAATTTCAACTTTTTCGATTGTTATTTGTCTATGCCAATTTGCTAACTGCTATCTAAGGTACAACCGAACTGAACAACCCAATTGATAATTATATAGAATAGTAATGACTGAGGTTCGTTTGACTCCTACTAGATAAGATATTGGTTATAATACCTCTAAAAATTTTGAATAAACTTTGCACAAATAGACTATTCCAAACTAAAATTAAATCTTCGAAAGTTTATACGAAAGGTTGCAATCCTTTTCATTTTCAGCAATCCCTAAATACCACATTGAATCAGACTATTTATACGGTCCCCACCTTCATGCTAACTTGGAAATGCAAATGCAAAGGCTGCCTCAGTTGCAAAATGTCACTATTCCTGCACATTTACTCTCCAAGCGCCTATTGAGTTACTTCCGGACAGCACCGGAATATGCGCTGGCTAATCTGACTATGGCTATGGGGTTCATCACAATATTTATACACTTCTCAATTGTTTTATTTGAATTCACAGACAACAGGCTCAGAATATCATACACACATTCCAAGTACTACACGAGAGTTCGTAAGATCCTCGTACGCCTTAGTGACTATTAACTACTGTGTTGTGCCTTTCATCCGTCATTGCCGTAAGACTCAAATCCACTATTAACATACAAAGTAGCATGTCAGTTGGTAAACTCAAAAAAGGCTTGACTGATTTTGGGTCCAATGTCAAGGACACAGTAGTATCTGTTAAAGATACTGTGACCACTGTCGGAATTCACCGGGACTACGACAAGGACGACGAACTCATCCAACACTACAAACATGACTTGAGTAGGGTCAAGCTGGGATTGAGCTATATCGCCTCACAACAGAAGAGAATTTCTGTGAGCCACTGGGCAAAGCTTTTCAAGCTCAACATTCGAATTGTAGAACATTTTATCCAGCTTTTGGGTACAGACTCTCTCAGTTTCAAAGGCATCGAGGATTACTACCATGATTTCGACAAGTTCCTGGCTACAGAAGAAATACCCATGGTTCACCCCAAAGAGAAACAGTTTCTCATTGAAAGTGTCCATCTGGAGTTGGTCAACTACTTGAGCTCGTTGCAACAGGAAAAATATAAAATCACTCAGGATTGGGAGATCCATGAAAAGAGCCTTAAGCTTAGAATTACAGAAATGAATAAGCATATCAGCGATACGCTCAAGTTGATCAAAAAGAGAAACAAGAAAAAGACGAACTACATTAAAACAGAGAATAAGATCTCCAAGTTAATGAAGAAGACCGTACCGCTCGAGATCAAGGAGCAGGACCACTTGAACACTCTCGAGATTTCACTTAAGGAGGAAGAAAAGGAATACACCAAGATGAATGATAAACTCAAGTCCATCTTGCCCCATGTGATTTCGTTCTTGGACGAGTTTGTTGAAAGTATCACCAAGATCATCTTGTGCAAGCAGGTGGAAACATATAAGGAAATTGCACAAATGCTCGATTACTTCTGTACTTTCCATGGCTTCTTGGATACTTCCGGAAGCCCTGAAAACAAAATCCAGTCTTACGAAGATATTATCAGTAAATGGGAAGAGGCCACGACTCCAGTGAGATTGCAGATTGAATCGTTCATTTCTATCATTTACGACAAGAAACCGGAATTGTTAGATACTGAGATTGACGAAAAGGACAAAACACTGTCAACTACAAAGATGTGGAACAAGATCACCGATGTAGTAGTTGAAAAGAAACACACTGTCAAAACCAAAGATCATGTCAACGGGATTTTCAATGACTATTTGTCTGTTGATCCACTTCAGGCTTTTCTTCAGAACAATGATCCGAACAGTAACATTTCGGAGACCTACCATCCATCCAAGGTAGTTGATGTAGATGATGTCTATATTCCCGCTCCCGTTACTGCGCCAGTTCTTTCACCTAAATTGCCTCCAAGAGTCAATACCGCTCAGACATCCAAACCATTGCCTTTCATATCTGCCAGCAAAGTAACAACCCCATTGCCACCTCTCCCACCTGACAGGTTTGTGTATAACAGAAATTTCTCCCGTAGTGATTCCTTAGATTCGATACATTCAGATAACGAGTCAATCATCTCCAATACTTCCTCTCACAGTACTTCTTCTCTTGCCAGCGATATACTCCTTCACAATGCCTCCGCAGACGTTGTGAACAAGCACTTGAAGAAGGTCTACAATTCGTCTAAGAATGACATCAAGTATTCTCCAATTCCAGAGAAATTTGCGAACTTGGATATAGCCCCTTCGTCTGATGATATTACATTCCAAAAGACAACTACAGTGACCTACAAATTGAACGAGTTCAAGAAGTTCTTTGACAAGATTATCGCCTTGTCAGATTCGATGCAATTAGACCGTCGTGTATTGGAGGCAAAGTACGATTTCCCTGGTATTGAGCCAGGTGACTTGTCCTTTAAAACAGGAGACAAAATTGAAATCATCTTCGACTTTCAATCTATTGACACTTTGTACAGTAACGACCAGAAGAACTGGTTGATTGGTGCCTCCAAGTTTGGACAAGAGCACTTCCGGATTGGATTCGTTCCAAGCAATTACTTCTAGAATCGTGACATACTAATACCGTTTTTTTCGATAATGTAAATATATATACTTAATCAATCTCGCAATTAAGAAGATCGAACAATGAACCTAACACTTTTTCAGCATCTGCTCTAACTCCATTGTGAAAAAATTCACTGGTGATGTACTGCTTCAAGTTTCCGTTACCCTTGAACACTTCTTTCTTAACTGCTCTAGTCAAGTCGAAATCAACATATTGGTCGTAGACATAAGTAGCCGACACAATTGGAACCTTAGTTTCATACAACTTTTGAGTATCATACAAGGAGCTCCATTGATTATTATTGTGAAGAGCATAAGCAAGTTCCTTAAATTTTTTTAATTCCGTAAAATCCTCGTACAATGACTTGTAGATCATTTCGCCAGTGAAGTAAACTTCGTCTTCTGAGTCCTGGTTGAAGACAAACTTATTATTTTCTGGAGCATATCTCAATCTGTCGCTACTCCATTCAGTCAGCTTCTTACCCAAACCATTCCCATCACAATAAATAGCTTCGAGAAATAATGGGTAGATAACGTTTGTATCGAAGGTAGAGTCGTTCTGGACATCATTGAGAATCTGGTAAGTGGGGAATCCAAAAGTTGATAAGTCGTAGTCGAATTTTACTATCAATTGATGAATATGGTCAGTTCCTCCAGATGCACCAAACAACAAACCTAACTGCTGGAAACGTTCTACACTCAATTTCCCACCGTTAGGAAGAGTGACATTATTTTCAGAGAGATACATGAGAATACTTCTAACTTTCAGTTTGTCCTGAGGATACTTTTCATAATAGTGTTCGTTTCTTTCTCTAGTTCTTGCGTAAGTGGCCGAGTGAACATCGTCAGGTGAAAAATTGATTGGAGGAACACCACCAGTCACCAACACTTCCTTCAAGGAGGTATCGTGTTTGGACAAGTAGGTAAATGAAGTGAAACCCCCATACGATTGTCCTAACAAGGACCATTTTTCAATGCCCAATGCTTTTCTAATAAATTCGTAGTCCTCAACTATAGAATCGGCTCTGAAGTTCACGATGAACTTTAATTGTCTAGAAGCATATTCTTCCTTCAGCTCGCTGTTTCTCTGTGGAAGAATATGACTGATAGTATCCACTTCCAATGGCGTAGAAAGACCTGTCCCTCTTTGGTCCAAAAAGAGAATTTGGTACCCTCTATCCAACAAGACCTTTGTGTAGGCAGTATTCGACAATGGAACACCACAGGGAAAACCGGGGCCACCCTGAACATAGCAGATTATCTTGGGCTGCTCTGGTAGAAGCAATTTATTCTTAACTTCTGCTGATACACGGACATCGTGCAACTTTTCATCATACTTCTGGGTGATATTTGCTACTACAGCTATTTCCTTTACAGTACAACCAGGAACTTCAATTCCAGAATATGATAGAGGAACTTGAAACTTAAGTCTATAGTTGACGACGTCCTTGACACGGAAAAAGTCTACAATTTGATATGACACCATATTGACAGTGATTTGTGAGAGCAAGTACAAAGCAATGGAATTTATAAAGCAAAGCCAAAAGAAAACTGAAAAATCGGAGAATGGAGTCGTATGGTTGTATGGCTCTGCTTATGTCAGCAAAGAATAAGGTTAGTCTTGGCTATAAACTAAGCTGATTGACATTGTCGAATTGAAATTGGACATATAATTTGTAATAATTGTATCCAAGATTAGTTCATCTTAATGAATCCCCAAAAAATTGAAAGAATAGCTTCCTCTTGTACTAGTTTTCCTAGTGATAGCCGCTCAAGATGTACAGTGGATTCTTACAATACAGTAATAATCAAAACAATGGAAAGTAGTCTCTACGTGTGATTAAAAATGCTACAATTCATTTACAATAAGGCAGAATTAGATTTCAAGCGATTCCTTAGTCAGTATTGCTCTAGAAATTCGCAGCCATTTATTAAGCAGCAGTTGTTATGCAGAAGTTTTCATTCCTAGGATTACTGGTTATATTGCGGAATATTGACCTAATTTTTCTGCACAGAATTTCTATTTACCAGACGCGTAACATTATTGCAATTGCAAATATAGCGATTCAAATCATCAATACTTCTTTTTCTCTCATTCGATTAAGAGCCAATACCGCTTTCACCATTCTTGCACGCAAACACATATCAAGCATATATAAGACGCGTATTCATCATGACGCGCTCCTCCTCCAGAGCTTCTATACCCCTGCTCCTGTTTAACAAGCCAATTCTTCCTACTGTGAAAGAACCCATTTCCACCAAAGAACTACTCGTACGACTTCAAGCGCTAAGTGACGAATTTTCAACTCTAGACCAGGAAAATCTCGATATCGATTCCGTTAGGCAGTTTCAGCCTGATTTGATCAACAAGAAATTGCTCAGCCACGCCAACGCTGGCGTCCAGGCTTTTGTCTGTTGCGCCTTAGCAGACCTCCTCAGGATCACAGCACCGAATGCTCCATTTACAGCTTCTCAGCTTTCAGATTTGTTTAGGGGGTTCTTCCGCCAGTTCAAACGTCTTGCTGACCCTGAAAATGCCTACTTCCATCAACAATGCTACATCTTGAAACGTTTGGCTGAAGTCCGATCCATTATTCTCATCACAGACTTGCCCGATTCTGAGCAGTTGATTGAATTGGCATTCGACACCTTCTACAGTTTGGCCACAAAGAATTTTCCCAGGAAGATAGAGCCTTTGGCAGGTGACATTCTCGCGGAAATCGTGTCTGAAGCTGAAACCATCCCACATAAAGTATTGAAATTGATCTTGAACAAGTTCCTTTCTGCCAATGACTCGAACAGCATTTCAGCTATAACGATAAATACCGCGTACAATTTCTCCCTCCAGATTTGTGAGTTGAACTTGGACAGAATGTCGAGGCTTGTAGCGCAATATTTTTCAGAAATGTTGTACGACAGTAGTAATTCTGAGTTGGCAAATTCAGGAAAAGAGAGTGAAAAGTACCCCAAAGCTACCGAAAACCTCCACAAGATTCACAATCTTTCTGTTCAGATCTGGAAGAGTATTCCAGAACTTTTGTCTTCTGTCATGGGTCTTATTGACGACGAATTGAACGCAGATGATGAAAAGATCAGAATTTTGGCTACTGAAAGTCTAGGGCAAATGATTGGCTCTACGCCTATTAATTCCTCCGTTTCTGTGACGAAGGTCAACTTTTTCATTTTCCATAGAGAAACATGGGCAAATTGGCTCAAGAAGACAACAGACGTATCACCTGCAGTCAGAGCAAAATGGGTAGAACAAGTTCCAGGAATCATAGACTCCTCAAGTTCATGCACTACAGAAGTGAATAGTGCATTATGTGGATGTCTCCATAAATGCTTGTTAGATACTGACGAAAGAGTCAGATCTGCGGCTTGTAAAAGTATTGAATCTGTTCTGTTCGAAAATTTCACAAATAAACTTTGTAATAAAAATATCTTGCAAACCTTGTCGCATTTAACTAGAGAGAAGAATCTCAAAATCAGAAATAGTGCCATAAGCATTTTTAGCACATTGTATGATAATTATGAGCAAACGGTAGTCAAGAACCAAGTCGTCAATTTTGGATCACACAGCGAGAAAGAGGCTACGGATTTACAGAAGTTCATTTCGCAAGAAATCCCAAATCAGATTTTATCTCTAATGTATATTAATGACCCAATCATCAACCATGTTGTGGATATCAGTATTTTTGACAAGCTATTACCAATTTCTGAAAGCAACACTGTGAAGAGAGTCGCAAGAATGGCGATGTTCTATGGCAACTTGGACTCCAAAGGTAAGCAATCGTTTATTGCGGTTAACAAAAGACAGCAGCAGGTTGCAAAAGTATTACAATCATTTGTGGAAACAGCTGAAGTCTACAACAAACTATCTTCTAACTTAGAGGACAAGGAAAATGCTGGTAACTCCAAATTTGATGAAAGGTCGAAGCTCACTAGCAAGATTCAAAAGATTATAGAATGGATTTGTGTTTCGTTTCCCGATGGATTGAATACTTTTGCATGTCTTGAAAGATTCTATAAAATCAAAAAGACGAGATTCCTATACTTGATGAAATTGTGTATCTCGCCAGAATCTGATTATAATACAGTAAAAAATTCATTCAAAGAATTGTTGGTTAAATTAAGTGACAACAAGAACATACGATTGGAAGGTGAAAGAAATAACATTTCTTCTAATGACATGGTCAGCAACTTCAAGTTGTTAATGTTGAGATCGTCACTCTTGATCTTCAACAAATCTAATATCCCAGAATTGATTAACTATTCGAGAGATTCTAAGCATGAATTCAATTCTTCGTCCAATGAGATCTTAGAACAAATCTCAAATACTGTTCCTGATGTGTTCAAGTACCATATTGATGCCTTGACTGAGTTGATTACCGAAAATAAAGAATCAAGTATTCCTAGGTCACACAATCTTAGAACTATATACCAATTTATCAAGAAGTTCCCTACTATGTATCCAAAGGATGTTGCATTCACTGAAGCCTTGAAAAATATTTCTACTGTTGGAACCCCCCGTGAAGCCAGATATTCAACAAAGATTCTTGGTTTGAGCTTGAAGAAGGAATTATATGCTTCTGCTATCGTAAATCTGATTTATCCTTTAGATATAGGCCACGAAAACTTCGCAACTCATCTTTCTGCAATTTCTGAATTGTTCATTATATGCCCATTATCTATTCAGGAGGAAGCGAGCGAGATTACTTCACTTTTGATAAAAGAGATATTTTTGAAGAATAGAGATGTTAACAATGAAGCCATATTGGCAGAAGGTGACTGGATAGACGATGAGACCTTGGATGCGAAGTACAAATTGCACACTACTTTATACGAAAAGGTTCTTGGGTTAAGATTGCTAGTCAACAGACTTAAAGGTTTCATCCAAGAAGGGGACAACCTTACTGACCTGGCAAGAGAGGATATCAGCAGCAATGCACAACCGGTGCTCAAATTATTAATGTCATATATCGGCAATTCAGGAGAAATACTCAACAAGAATTCTCCGACCTGGCCAACTCCAGAATTGTACAAGTTGAAGCTCCGACTTTCTGCCGGTTTGAATTTACTCAAGCTTGCAAAGTTTCCGATATACAGCGAATTAATAATGTCGACCACATTGAGAAAGCTTAGTTTCTTATTGACAGATTCCAGTTACGAGGTTAGATCTCAATTTTTGAATAGCTTGCAAAGGAAATTGGCCGATGAACTTATATCAGAAAGATTTTTGTCTCTTATTTTCTTCTCAGCTATGGAGCCTTCCAACGAGTTGAAGAATAATAGCATTATGTGGATAAAATCTCTATACAGAAGACAAGAATCCAAAGATAGTATCAAGTTTGAAAAAACACTAGTTCGAATAGTACATATCCTCGCACATCACGAACAGTTCCTTTCCTTCTTACAACTGGAAGTGGATGAAAAAGAAAGACTAATCAAAGCGTACACTTTTGCTATGAAGATTCTCACCTTCTACATTAGTATGATTGCAAAATCAGAAAACATATCACTTCTTTACTATTTCGCTAGCCGAATCAAGCAACACCGAGACGCTACAATCGACTCCGAACTCTACGAAGAAGATGAAATGGGTGAAATTGTTCTCAATTTCTACCGTATTGCTGAATTGGCCCAATTAATTATCAAGGAGTACTCAGATCAGAAGAATTGGCCAATGCAAACGTGGCAGGGAAAACTTAAATTGCCGACTGATATATGCGCTCCAATGACAAGTGTCACCGAAGTTCAAAGGGTTATTACCAGAGTTTTTATTCCAGACAAGATACAGTTGGACCTCAATGGTCCTATCAGAAAAAGATTGTTTGGAGCTGGAACAAAGAGGAAATCTACTGTTGTCCCAGGTGAGATCTCTGTCAAGAAAGTTAAGAATTTTTCTGCCCCCAAGCCAAGGAAAAATTGGCCTCCAGTAAGAAAGTCAGTTGCTCCCTCTAGAAAGAGTTCTCGTTCGACAAAAAAGATCAGCTATACAGAAGGGAAATCTGGTTCTGAACTGAGTTATGGGGAAGAGGATGATTCGGACTTCTAGACTACATAGTTACTACTAATACTTAGATGTGTATAATTATAATGCCAGATCTGCGATATTTATCGAAGTACTATTGTTCCATTTCCTTTAGATTATTCCAGTTGCGATTATTCTGCAAGTCTTCCCCAAGGATGAGAAGTCTAGCAGCAGCTGGATACTTTCTATCGCTAACAGCAATAGGCAAATCAACTGTTAAAACGTTCAATAGTTTCGTAGCTTGAATGCCATATTTTTCTGAAAACTCCTTTGCCGCTGCTTCCCACCAATTGCCTAAAATAGAGAAATGAGCATTCGAAAGGAGTATGGGGTCTCTATTTAGAAGTCGAGCAAGGAATTTCCACAAAGCTTCAAACGAATAGAATGGTAACTGTTGAGGATAGTCAAGTAGCCTACTCATTGTGGCCCAGACACTACAAATACCAGATACTCTTTCGTCGTACTTCGTGTCATTTTCCCACTTATTATCTCTTCTTTTCCAGCCCATTCTAGCTCTTCCTTCTTCTGAGTCAATAGAACAAGTATAACCGATAATATAAGGACACTTTTTAACAAACCTAGATGACAAGAAGTAATCGAACTCGGTAAATGTCTCTAGCAAAGTGTATGCAAGATGAGCCAATGGCAATGCAGCGTTAGGCTTGACTATGACTTCAGTTTCCGCTTGGTCCACTATTGCCTTTGCGATGAAGTTCAAGATCCATTTATAAGCTAATTCATTAGCCTTCGCCTGGGATACTAACTCTAAAACTTCGTGCTTAATTCTGTTTAGCTGTCTATAAGAATTGGACAATTGTCCAAATTTAGGGTTGATTTTACGTTTCAACTGGTTGACTAATTTCTTCAAGTCCTTGTTTTCATTCATGGGACCAACAATGGTATTTTTGATTACTTCGATATTTTTCTTGTATTGTAAGAAGCTCTGCTCTATAGCAGTGAAGTCTGTCAACGCGCGCTGCTGAACTGCTTTTCTCTCATCGGCCTGCTTTTTAGCTTTAGCTTCTAGTTGCTCCTTTTCCTTCTGCTGCTTTTCAAGCTCGAGTTTCTGTTGCTTTTCTTTCTCGTCTTTTTCATGCTTGAGTCTCATTTCTTCGGCCAACTTGGCTTCTTGTTCTTCGCGATTTCGTTCTTCTTCTTGTTCTTTCTGGCGTCTTTCTTCTTCAAGACGATGTCTTTCTTCTTCGAGGCGTCGTCTTTCTTCTTCCTCCTTTTGTCGTCTCAATTCCTCAAGACGTCGTATCCTTTCTTTCTCGTCATTTATAATTTTTTGAACAAGAATATCCTGCGACTGAAGCGTTCGTTGAACTTCGGCATTTAAAGCTTTAATTGCAGCTTTTTCAAAGATGGAATTATTTTGAAGTTTGGATTTTAAGTTGTCGACATCGAGCTTGAGTTCCTGAAGCTTCTGAGTTACATGACTTTGAATATAGCTGGTTTCCTGCTGTCTTTGGTAGTTCAATTTCTGAACGGTATCTCTATGCAGTTGTACGATATTTGTAGGTTCAGAAATTGACGCTGATTGAAGTGTTTTGGCGATGCTGAATTGTTCTTTAGTGTCATTGTGGATGATTAGAGCTTTCTCTTGTGCATGGAGATGAAGAACTCCAGTGGGAAAAGGCACCTCCACGAAGAGCTGATAATCCTCAGGAATCCCAAATCTCATATTATATAGTAAGAACTGTGTGCGGAAGAGCGCAATTGAAACGAGTGAATATAGAAATGGTGGAATGAGTGGAATAAGATATGATTGATAAACAAAACTTTGATGTCCTAAATTTCAGTGCGAAATTAATTTTATAGAGAGAAATTAGAGTAGATTTATTGGGAGAAAGAACTGGTCAGGCGATAGATAAGTATAGCGCAGACAACAATAGAATCTCAATACAAGTGTAGTGAATAATAGGCTGATTTCACTAGTAAGCCACATTCAATCATTTGTTGCATTTGACAAAGGATAACTACCAAGTATTACTTCAAATAAAATACTAGCAGCAAGTCGCACTGTGTCTTTCTTAGTACCCATATTTACTCTCTCACACCTTCATGCGTATTTCTCAACCCAAACTGAAACCAATATAGACGCACAAAATTTTTCAAACAAATAGGCAATTAAATTTCGATACTTCAAACTGCAAACCCATCAAAAAGCCATAAAAATATCATGAGTGTCAACACGTCGTTTGTGCGTCTGTTCTCGGGCTCGGCTTCGGTCTACAGAACCGGGTACTCTACCGTACAGCCAGTTCACCATATAGTCAAAGTTATCAAACCAGCTTTGAAACCAGCATACCAGAGTCTTTTGATACCCAAGGACGACATCAAGTCTGTGGGTTTCAAGCCCACGGAAATTGACCAGGATAGAGTGGCGGAGCACTACGAGAATACAATCAAGTCCGATTTGTTGTTGCACAACTACCAGCATGAGTCTGTCGTAATCAAAGGTAACAAGAGGAGATCATGGGGCGAAGACTCTCCATACAAGTTGTACCGTAACTTGAAAAAACCCAAGGGAGTCTCACGTCCTACTAAGGATATTCATCCTATCAGATATGACAATGTTCCAGAAATTTCACTGATCATCATCCAGGCGTACAACAGAGATGCCTTGGAAGAGTCGTGGTTGAACATATCCACGAGATTGCAATTGTCCCAGATCACCAACGTCAAGGCCAAACAGATTTACGCCAAAGCTAACATATTGCCTTGGAGACTTAGAAGAGGTAAGCCTTGTGGAGGTAAGTTAGAGTTAACGGGTAGGGACATGTCACAGTTCATCTCTACCTTAACTGAATTAGTTTTACCTAGAATCAGAACTTTCCAGGGTATCAAAAATACTTCTGGTGATAGCAATGGTAACATTACTTTTGGATTGGATCCTGAAGACGTCAAGGGATTCCCAGAGATCGAGAACTTCCAGGAGTTGTTCCCTAACTTAACTGGGATGCAAATCACCTTCAAAACCAATGCCGGCACTGACGACAGAGCCAGAACTTTGTTGAGTTCGTTGGGATTCCCATTCTACAACCCATAAATCTGTATATATTACTTCTGTACATAGAATAGACATGAGAAAGAGAGAATCGTAGAGGAAAATGCTAGAAAGAAAATGGAAATCAATCTAAAGACATAAAAACTATAATAAAAAGAGAGGACATGAATGAGTTATAGTAACATTTACGATCCAGTGTACAACGAAGTTGCGAAAACTTTCAATTAACGAAAATAAATGAAATTTAAAGTCCGCGTTTTGCAACTAGAAGTTGTATTATTCTATTTTGATTCATTCATCACTATTAATATCAATATTCAACATTCAAGTTGTCGAACAGGGTGTATCAACTAACATAAAATCTCACATGTCACAGCCGCTTGAGTCCATAGTTCACGAGTACAATGTGCTCTACTCCAATAGAATACATCAGAAAGATAAACGATGGAGTGACGGAATTCTTCGTTTCTACGAGTTCAACAGCAAACTTGAAGTAGTAAACGAGAGTGGAATAGTCATCACAACAGACTTTATTAGAAATAAACCCAATTCTTATACTCTTTCAAAAACACTTTTTCCTGACAATGAATTCAAATTACCCAATAATAAACTCATACTACAAATTGGCGACAAAATCTCTGTTTATGAAAGAGACATATCACGTATGTTCGTAAAGCAAGAAACACAAGACGAACCTATAGTAAAACACGAACCTTCAGACGCAATTTTGGAATCTGTAAATACGTCACTATTGAATAGTTCCATTCCCAGAAAACGACGCGTCGGACTCAGAAGAATGATAAAAGTAGAACCAGGTCAGGAGAGCTCAATTGCTAACTCATCATCAATTATTCGACAAATTCCTGTAGCACGAAGACCCAAGACTTTAGTTCCCAAGATCAGAGTGAAGACAGAACCAGGATCAACATTCCCAATTACAAATAGAGTTCCTCAAGCACGAATAGAAATGCCTTATATTCTGCCTCGAATTGAAACAGGAAATGAATCTTCAACATTAATGACAACACCTTCCAGGAAGTCAATTTCCCTAAAATTCACTCCAGATATGCTACAAACACCTAGATCTCTGCAACGTATACCTCCAATGTCAGCCAGGCCATACCGTTACTTGCTGGAAGTCTTGGGCTCAGTACCTGTTCAGGAATCAGCAATTGTTAAAAGTACACCGATAGAAAATATCAAAATTGAAGAAGAGATTCCTATACAATCTACCAAGGGGTTGGACGAAGCAGATATCATATACGATCTTTCCGATTTTGAAGAAGACGAGAAATTCTTGCATATGTTGAAACAAATGAAGAACCAAAGAGAACTGTACAATAAAAATTCACAAGAATTGCCATCTCAAGTAAAATCACCTTCTATGGCCCCTATATTTGGAACGCCGAAGAGTATAATGCATGGATTTATAACTCCAAACACTGAGAAGGAGAAAAAGTACAATGAAGCCCACGAATTCGACCTTTCTACATACTCAGACTTTGAGGATATTGATCTGTAAAAAGTATGATTTATATTAAAATCGCTGCATAAGAAGACATATGTAGATAAAATTTGAACACGACCAAATGAATGAAAGATTTGACAACATCTTCTATCAAGCATAAGTATCTTCAAAGGGTCCTCTTACAACTTGGCAGCTTCTTCCTTACGCTTCTGTTCTCTGTATACCATGATAGGCACAGCGTTGGAGGTGAAGATTTTGACAACTGGAAACGAAGATAAGAGCCCATTCAAAGCGGCAAGTGCTGGGCGGTTGGATAGCTTTGCAACAAAAGCTTGAGCAGGAAGCTCAGTGTAAGTTGTTTCAGTAGTTTCAGTAGCTTTGCTAGCAGTGTTTAAAGTCATCATTAATAGTAGAAGTTATTATTAGTTGGAGCAGAAGTAGTAATTGTAAAGGAAAAGGAAGTAGTAATAATATTGCAAAATGTGTTGCATTATTAGTGCGATTAAAAATGGCTGCGAAAAATATATTCATATGTATATAATAGGTTTCTAATCTCACTCGTATGAAAGAACACGATCAAGCTTCGACAATAAACCATTGAATTGATCTAGGGATAGAAATTTTGAGAGAACGATCAATTTCCAGAATATGGTGCTTTTCGATGGTAATGTTCCCACGACTCGCTTGATTTTTCCAATTGAGAAATCCACAATACCCAAGATCGAGTCAACTGATTTCCTAACAGTTCTCCGCGAGTCAAAATTGTAGGTATAATTTTCACTAGAAGAGATAAACTGATCCCAGTTCTGTTGGAACGGAGAGTTGAATATTTGTGGGTTGTACCTTTTGCTGTCTATAGAAGGTGTTCCTAATAATGGAATGTGAACTATGAAATCCAATTTGAAGTTTAATTCGGACCAATAAAGAAGAAAGTTTTCAGCCACTAGTGGCGTGCCAGATTCCGAAGAAGGTAACTCGCTACCAGTAATATCATATCCCTTACTGTCGAAGCAGAATAGTGCTCCTACTAATGTATTTGGTAGAAAGAGAGGAATTTCCCTGAGAGCGAAGGATTTTCGTCTTGCAAGCACTAGAATATTTGTATTAGCACTCTTCTTTGTATTACTGAATGAAAATGGAATTGCCCATGGAATGGTAGAGTTTAGACATTGGTCATAGATGAGCTTGTTGTCGTTACAGTAGATTAGATGGTATTCTTGATTCCAGTTCTTTAAGTTAATCTGATTCTCAATGCGATAACCGGTGAAAGGAAGGCTCTTGCCCGTGTAACAGCTTCTGGATTGATCGACATGACCAGCGTTGACTTCAAGTAAGAGAATAAGAGATACTATTGATATAAGAATATTGATTATCATCTTTAACAACTACGTTTGTAATTAGAATAAATGTGTTTTTCGTTGTCAATGACTCAAATCATTAACGGCGGCTGAATCTATATGCGAATAATATAGGACTATAAACTACTCTCATAGCCTACAGCTAAAGTGAGTCCGAGAACAATATCAAACATACCCGGCAATCCAAACAATCTCTTATCTTCATAAACGGTAATCCAACCCAATTTATTTTCGTCTGGACTATCATCACTGGGATTGGTCAGATAGTAAAGGCCATCTTCTCCTTTGTAGTACTTGGAAACATCACCGCCAACTCCGATATCATGTTCCAATGCCTTTCCTTTAATAAATTTGTCGTACTCAAGTCCATTATGTTCAAATATCTGTTTTTGTTGTAACAAGTGCTGCTGTAGCCTGTTCTTATTCTTGCTGAAAGATTTCATGATTTTGATCTTGGTCCTATATTCATAGGGTCGGAAAAATGCAAGTACAGGTGGGAATTGACCGTTGGGGTCTTCAAAGTAAATACTCTTTGGGTCGTTGGATCTTTCCTTGTACAATAATGTCCTTGTTTCCATATTTTCACCCAAATCAATATAATTTTGGTGGAAGTATATATTCTTCTTTCCGACCACTCTTGGTCTGTCATCCTCAGGTTCTTTTTCTTCAGTAGAAAACTTATCTTTTAATTTAGCCAAGGTTCTTGCTCTTACTCTGGGAATTGAACCAACATTCCATCTGCCATTATTGAAATCACGGAATTCGTAATTATTAAGTTTTATCTCAAGAGATTCAGCCCCATCTGGAATGAACTGCGGCATAATAGCCTTTTGAAGAGCCAAACCATTAAACACATGGTTCTTGGATCTGGCTTGACTGTCACCGGTATTGAGGTACTTGATCATTCCCTTGCTCAAAATACTCAGACGAGGCAAAATGATGGTAATGTAGCCACCTTCTGACTCCGACTTCTTGGTAATGGTCATTATAGGAGCAATACTCTCCAAATCACCAGTTCCAAAGCTTTCCAAGTCTTTGAATAACATTGTGAAACCTTTTCTTGGATCGGGAATCTTCTCGGGATGTAATATCTCCACGAAGTATCCAGGTCCATTACGACAGTAAACGTGCTTCAAGCTTGGATTTGTGGTCAAATAAAGGTCTTTGCCAAACTTGAGAATATGATATTTCCAAAAAGAAGAATCAGCTGGTCGTGATACCAGTGACTCGCTTCTTTTTAGCAGATCTAAAGACGCAGTCTCATTGACAGAAACGGTAGAAGAATGACTCTCTGATACGGAATAAGTATTTGAAGGCATTCTGGCTACATTTACCGTGAGTGGAGACAAATGAGGAAGTTTACCAATCGAAGTGTTCCACGAGAAGCGTGATGTTCTATTCTGCAGCTGGCTATTTTCGTCTGGTTTTTCATTATGAGTTGTCAATCCGATGGGACTATTACTTAGTGAAAGACGCTTAAACCTGTTCCTTATCTTATCAGAATGGGTAGCTTGAGCTGTCTCTTGCTTCAAGTTAGATTGTTCATCAGTAGGAAGAAGAGATGGTGGAGGCAATTCTACGCTAGGAGATGGTAAAGTTGCTTGAGATTGCAATGATGTTGATGATTGGCTAGCGATGGGTGTTGAATTCTTGGATCCCGAAATTAACGACATACGAAATCGAGATCTATGGCTCGGCAGCTTTGGTGGAGGTGGAGGAGGACTATCTTCATTTTTGGACACCTTTATTGGAGGTGGAGTTTCAAATACAAACTCGTCTTGGTTCATTACGGGGGTTTTCAATTGCGATGGAGGAATGGGAGGTGGGGGAAGGTGTTGCTTGACTGACTCTATTTCTTTCTTAAGTTTATTGGATCTGTTAGAGGAATGTGAGCTACTTCTTACTTGCTTTGGTGGAGGAAGCGGTGGGGGTGATAGTCCTCCGCCCGGATTTGTTTCTGCCAAATCGATAGATGGACTAGGGAGTCTGTCATCCGAGTCATCACTGTCGTACCTCATGGGCAGAGGGCTATACATGGGAGGCTGATGGCGACTGACTCTGGATATACTTTTGGAGGCTGATATAGAAATAGGTGGTTGTAGTTCTGAACTTATAGGCTTGAAGTTTGGGTTATCCAGTCGATAATTTATGGATTTCTCCACATATGTATCGATGGAAGAGAGGAGGTCATCTTCTCTGCTAGGATTGTGGAGATGAGGGGGTGGAGCGTGGGTAATGGTAGTTTTCATGGAGGAACAGATCTGGGTGCTGGTGGAAGGAATGGACCAATCAAAGGTGTACTGATGATAACACTGTGGAGATTTCTGTTAGGGGGAGGATGAAGTCCTGGCAGCAGAACGATGAACAGGTAGGTAGCACTACCGCGAGCTACTATATAGCTAACGCAATTATTATGGATAGCAAGATCTAATCAAATTGAGATCAATATGGGAGATAGGGTTGAACAACAAGACACAACAGAAGCTCGGAAAATAGAAGAAGAATAGTGAAATACGATGCCGAAATAAAGACTTGATTGTAATGCACCAGTGAGAAAATAAAATACTATACAATGCAAGATAAAAAATTTCAGTATAATAATTAATAGAACAATTCTTGGGCCCAAGTAGCAAACGAATCCTGAGCTATTGGTCAACTTCGAGGAGCAACTACAATGACAGCTCTTAGGCCAAAGTCTAGGCTTGATCCAACCCGCAAAGGGGCCGTTCCAGGAACACGCCCACCTACTGGCTTTGTGCCGAGCCAGACGGTAAGCCAACTTCTGCCTCACAATAGAATGCATTGTTTTGCAGGACAAGGAATTTGACGACACTTCCATAGAATATTACATTATGTCGCTGTAGATGATACGATTGATAATGACAGGTCCAGATTTTTGGTATATGGATTAGGGGAGGTTGCAGCCGATGTTCAAAAAAAGGGGCATCGTACAGTTTAGCAGTTGCAAAGTAAATTTCCATCGTACGTTTTAATCCGTCAGAGCTTAACTGCAAAGAGTGATCATTCAAAACTACTAGTATCTACATCGCATGAATAATACTGCTTAAATTATCGTAGCTTTGGTACCGAAATTTAACATTGAACCTTTACTGATTGGTTCCTCCGGTAATCCAACTCTCCTCAACCATTTTGTCCCCATGCACCCACATTGCCTCAACTTTTTAATAGTACAGCGCTGGACAGGGCGCGCAATCTGGGCCCATTTACTAGAATCTCTAGGACTAGGTTCGCTTACGCTTTGTTCTCTCTTCCTCTACACTCCAAGATAGCCCATTGTTATAATTTAATTGTTTGACTTTCGATCCCGGTTATCTCTCGTTTGTTTGCAAACTAAACTCTATTCACATTCCACGCATAGCGCATGTTCTATGCAGAGTATATTGAACGACTTATGCAGTATAAGTAACAAAGAAGGGTCCTCCCAGAAAAGGAATCAGTCGTGTCTACGAATAAATGTAAACATTGCCATGGATGAAGATCGTTATCAAACCAAGCGTGTCCTGCTGCCAGACGTGTGAATTAAACTTGGTACGCGTCGTGAAGAATCTCGAATCGTGTCATAGCTGTTTTAGGCACTGATATTATTATTATTATTATTGCAGCTGAAAAGTGTCCGATGTCCCAAAGATTATCACAACTAGATGCACTTCCACGACTTAAGAACATCTCCATTGGCGACACTATAGGCCAGGGAAGCTTTGCCGTAGTAAAAGTGGGACAACTAAACAAGAATCTGCAAAGATTCGTTGCTATCAAGTACATACACCGTAGGATATCGAACAATAAAGGCGTTTCTGATGAAAAGATAGGCTTGGAGCTTCAGATCCATAAGGCTTGTACGGGGCATCCCAACATCATTGGGTTACACATGTTTGGAACTGACAACACCTGGATTTATATCGTGATGGAGTTGGCTGAAAGTGGAGATTTATTCGATAAGATCGAACCTGGAGTAGGCATAGACGAGACGTTAGCTCATTTCTACTTTAAGCAGTTAGTTAATGCAGTGGGCTATATCCACCTGAAAGGAGTAGCCCATCGTGATATCAAGCCTGAGAATATTCTTATTGATGCCGAAGGCAATTTGAAACTTGCTGACTTTGGCTTGGCCACTGTGTATAAAAGAACAAATAGAAACAAGAGGCTATCACACGACAAGTGCGGATCACCTCCTTACATGGCCCCAGAGATTATCAATAGTCAAGGCTACGATGCAACCATGTCAGATGTATGGGCTTGTGGTGTCGTGTTATTCGTATTGAGTTGTGGCCAGATTCCTTGGCAGGAACCAAGCTACGGGGTAGATGCTGATTTCACGAAATACGTAGATTACGACGGGAAACTCAACGAATCTCCGTGGGATGGGTTTGATTCCACATTCAAAGCATTTATACGGTCAGTGCTCAAAACAGATGTTTCCAAGCGATTGACGCTCCAAGCAATCAGATTACATCCCTGGGTGAATCGCGAAAATGTATTCATGAATAGCGATAGCCAATGTAAAAATGCCGAACATATAAGTGAAAAACTAATGTCGAATTTACTGGTGGGGTTGTCAGATGAAGATATACAAGAAACATTAAAAGCTACACAGGGTTACAAGAAACTTAATCAGAAGTACCAGAAGTTCATCAGCAATTCGCAGCCAGCGCAAGATATGGCTGTTCTTATCGACGATGTGGAAGAGCAGAGATCACGAGCCATTCCAGCAACTCAGGACCAGCTTTTATTAAAAAGCAGTAAGTTGCCGTCTTACAACATGGAAGATGAACACGAGCGGATCCTAGCTATCGTCTCCAAAGATCCAGCAAGCTTGCAATTTGTGGCCCCACAGTTACGGATGTCTCAATTGACGGATGCACAGAGGAGATTTGCTGATTTCAAACAATCGCCATTTAGCAGAGCAGAACGGCTTACAAAATTCTACTCCATATTGCCTATTGTGTCGCTAGTTCCAATACTTCGTGACTCTCTCCACAGGATTGGAGTTTCGACGTCAGACAATATTGACCACTTCTCAGTGGACGACTTGGCAGAGCTTTCTACGATTAACATTGGCATTAATATTCTAGGTGAAAAATCCAGAATGCCACTAAAGGGGACAATCAAGATCCACCAATGCGAATCCAGTCTTCAGCTTCACAAGATTTCATTTGTGAAGTCCAAGGGCGATCCTTTGGAGTGGAGGCAGTTCTTCAAAAAGGTTACAATATTGTCGCGAGAGGCAGTATATATAGAGTAGGGTTTTTTTCAGTAATGAGGAAATGAAAACATAGAAGAATTAACAATGTTGTAGATGATCCGGGAAAACTGCAGTTGCTATTGCCTAAACATCCCAGGATGCGTTTTCACCTGTTTCATCTAAATCAAGTCGCCAATAGTAAGAGAATTTCCTAAAACAAGAACAATTATATTAATTTGCGCCGTATATTGAACAATGGAACACCCTCGTGCGAGTACATTCCCAAAGTGGACGAAAAGAGGAGATGAGCTTTGAGGAGGCAATGATGCTGAGCAACAGACGACTCAAGAATTCACTTGGCTAATTCAATTGCGATGGTTGTATACATCATTTCTGCTGACTATAGATGGTGAAACTGCAGTTGCCGGGCGATTCTAGGTGTGGCATTGCATTTCCAGATTCATCTCTACTTTAATTAATTTTTCATTTTTCTGAAGTATGGGGAACGCGTGGCCAACAGTTGGCTTAGAAAGAAGATTATGAAGTAGGTAACCGTAGTTTTCAATGGTAGCAGATATAAAAGCAAGAACAGCTCCACCATTTCAATATCTCTATAAGCCATAATCTCCTGTAACCGTATAGTCTCGACCCCATCACACGCTATTGCAACTATTGGCGCCAGCAAGTGAAACACCAGGGGCTGCAGTCGGAAAAAAATTATGCGATGCATTGTGCAACCAGACATGAGTTTTGTATTTTCCATTTGTATTTCAGGTCCCTGAAGATGGACAAATTCTGATCGTATTTTCTCTTCTTTTCTCCTTAGTCAACTTACTTCAGCCCTTCGCCATGAACCTGGATCTCGAGGGCGCTGTGCTCATCCCAAACTCAGAGGCTCCTCCTCTCTTTTCGGACACGTTTTGTCCCAACTCGCGCCAGACACTCAGAATCTGCTTGAACTTGAAGATCTTGATCGACAAGGTCATACCAATTGTTTTCGACGAAAAAGACATCACCACGGCGGGCTCGCCCATTCTCAATTCCAACGTCATAGACTTGGTCTACCGTGCGGCTGGAGGTAAAGGTGATGGTAAGAAGGGCACCACCTCTGCTCGTTATAGAGCTTCGCTCATCTTCTGTTTGTTGAAGGTCTGCGATTGGTACTGGCAACAGGCAGAAAACGAATTGACAGACAACGCCTTGTACTCTCTTCGTGCCGTTGCTGCTCAGACATTGGCTTCTACCCTCATTGAAAAGGAAGCCGACGACGAGTACTTGTTCCTTGGTATGTTGTGCCACAGATACACCATCAACTTAAATGGTGTAGACTCCGTTCCAGCCAGTGCCTTGGAAATGGCCGTTGACATGCACTCGACAATTGTCATTGGCTCTTCGGGCTACCAGCGTTGTGTCAAGTGGCTTTGGAGAGGTTGGATTGTGCAGTCGTCTACAGATCCTCACTCTTATGTGATGTACAAAGGTGTTTCGTCTCACTCCATCAGAGTGCACTTTGACCCCAACAGAATCAAGACTCCTTTGTATCAGAACATCTTGGAAATCATATTCTCTGTCATTTACTTAATTTTGTTCTCGATCATCTTGAATGGCCATCAGTATTCCACCACCAAATGTGACGGATTCGAAGTATTGTTCTACTTGTTCACCTTGGGTTCTGTACTTGACGAACTTGTCAAGTTCTACCACGTCGGATACCACTACTTGGGATTCTGGAATGTTTTCAATGATATCATGTACACCATCATTGCCATAAGTATCGGGTTCAGATTCGCAAGTTTCAACGCTCACGGCGCTCTCAGAGACAGATACGACGAGATGTGCTTCAGAGTGCTTTCCTGTGCTGCTCCATTCATGTGGTCCAGACTTTTGTTGTTCTTGGATGCCCAGAAATTCGTCGGAGCAATGATCGTCGTCATTAAGACTATGATGAAGGAATCGATCTTGTTCTTTGTTTTGCTTTTTGTTGTCATTGTCGGTTTCTTGCAAGGTTTCCTTGGCTTAGATGCCTCTGATGGTAAGAGCGAAGCTACCAGACGTATCTTGATCTCGTTGGTTCAAGCCGTTGTAGGTGAGTCCAGTTTCGACGATATGGGAGAATTGGTTCCTCCATATGCCTCTGTTCTCTACTACATCTACTCCTTCGTCTTGACCGTTATTTTGATGAACATATTGATTGCGTTGTACTCTACTGCTTATGCTGCCATTGTTGAGAATGCAAATGATGAGTACTTTGCCTTGGTGGCTCAGAAGACATTGAGATACATCAGAGCACCTGACGAAAACCTCTATGTTCCTCCTTTCAACTTAGTGGAATTCATTCTCATGCCTTTTGGTTTCATCTTGTCCAAGAACTCCTTTAGATACCTCAACCACTATGTGATGTTGGTCTTGTACTCTCCATTGTTGACTTACATTACCATGGACGAGTTGTCCAACGCCAGAAGAATCCAATACAACAGATTCAAAGGATTGGCAGACGACGCTAACGAATTGGACACTGAATGGGACTTGACTGACGGTTATGATGATCTGTCTACTGTTGGAATTGAAGGTATTCACGAGAGAAACGACGAGGTTGCCCGCGACTTGAGAGATCAGAGAGATGGTGAAAACATCGATCCTGAGTTCGCTATCAATCTCGAACAATTCCAAAAGGACATTGACCAAGTCGTCAAGCCAGTCCAAGAAGCCAATAAGATTGGTATCAAATGGGAGTTCTACGAGCTCTACCACAAAATCGACAAGTTGACCCAGTTGCTTGAGACTGTTGTGACTGAAAATACTGAGTTGAAGCAGAAGTTGAAGGATTCCAGCTCTTAGAGTGAATGTTGCCAAATGAAGAAGTGTGTCTATATTGATTTTAAAATTGACAATAAAAGTGATTTACGAGAGAAAAGAAGCATGTAGATTAGCCAAAAATAATTGATAATTTGATTCAATTAAAGAATTGAACTTTTTTGGCTGAAAAATGAAGCTATACCAGTCTGTAAACTTTCAAAGAACACATTTGAGAATCAAATTTCAAAAAGTCAAACTATTGTACAGCTCAAATAAATGTCATATGAGAGAATAGAATATTGCCATATGTGTAATTTTTCGTGTGCTACAGACTAGCATTTTAAATCCAAGAACTATCTGTGTCTGAGTCCAAACAGAATTGGCGTAATATAGACTCCACAAAAGTATCTTATACCTATGAATTATCCTTTTTTTTCACAATTTTACCTAAAAGTCTTAAGTTATATCCATACTAAACTAGTCCCCCCTTGCTGCTACCGGCTACCAACTGACAGCTATAACTTCTACTTCAATTTCTTCATTTATAAACCAACTTCTCTACTACTACATTCTCTCTAGCTTAACCATCCTCATTGTCTATCTGCAGTGCCACCGAAAAATTTTTAGTGGTGAGGTTTGTTGGCAGAGAACAGACAGGTTTGACGAAATTATAATCTGTTCATAGACAACGCAGATACAGTGATATATCCTGGGAATACCGCAGACCGTTTTTGGATGCACTAAGCGAATTCTTCGTGTTTCAGTTGTACGAGTAGATTGAACAGTTTGAAGACCGAAGCCTGATTAGACTCGCTAAGCAGTGTCTTTTTGAACAAACAACCCCAGACACAGGCCGAAACACCACTACAAACCGATAATTGTTGTGGCATACCGTAAGAACTCATATCAGTGAGACCGTATAGAACAGCGTGAATCTCAGTATTGTTCATATCTTGCTATCACTTATCTTATCAGGTTACCAATAATCAATTCACATTCAATCTCAAAATTTCAATTTAACATTCAACATTCAAAATCAATTATTGTAAGTTGCAACCCTAAATTACACTAGAACTATACAATCTGCTAGTGAATACCAATCAAAACGAATAGTAAATAAGCACATCAACATCAACAATATCAACCTCCGAACTCATCTTTTATAATGTCTGATACCACGGAACTGACGTCACGATTCCGTCTAGGGGATGACATTCACTTCTCCTACGACAACCAAACACAACCCACAACTGCTGAGTCGCCAGTACCTTCATCATCGAGTAAAAAGAAGAAAAAGAAGACCAACAAGAAACACAAACAACCTGTTGAAGCTACGTTGAACAACCCAGAAGACGATTATCCAACCTCACGAATAATCAAGCAGGCACCCAATGGCGATGTTATTGTAGAATCGTTGGACGATGAGATATCACCCCAAAACGAAGATGATCACAGACATCACCATCAGTATACCAACATATGGGACAGTGCTTCCATCGAGGAACAGGAGAATTTGAAACTGTTTTGGGAGTCGCTAGATGAGAGTCTGAAAATGGAACTTGTGAAGATCGACAAAAAGTCGATAATGGAGATTTTCAAGAATGAAACTAAAGCCAATAATCAAACTCATCATGCCCATGGTGCCAGTCTATCCTCAACTAACGCAACCAACGCTGCTGCCAACGCTTCTATAACTACCAGTTGTGCGTGTAAGTACTGTGGAAGAAGAAGTACCATCATCGAAGATGAATTGGAAAACATATACGACAACCATTTCGACGATATAATAGACTTTATCCACGAGATCCGAGATATCAACGACTTGAACGCATTGCCGGGACTTCTCTTTGGCGGATTCCATATGCTTGAAGAAGAGCATAAGCTCCAGAAGCGACAACAGCGTATGAAGCACAAACGAGATCATGTAGCAAAACATACAGGTAATCTGGAAGTTCATAGCGATCAGCCCCATTTGCAGCCACAAGCTCTTGTGGATCAGCTTGCTACAGTAGATTCATTAAAAAGGACTTCTGCAGTTGATACCAAGACTCCTTATCCGGTAGCTACAGGTTCTATGGGACCCAATCAGCTTCATCAACAACAGCAATTACAGCAAAATCTACAGCAGCAACAGCAACAACTACAGCAACAACAGAATGTACAAGACAATCATAAGTTACAGAGTCTACAATTACAACAGCAGCTAAATGAGGATGATTTACCCGCAGGCAACACTCTGGATCTTGCCAAACACTTGGAAAGAATGAGTTTGGAAGACAAAAAAGGCGAGTATACCAACGAGCGTAAGATCTTCCAGAAGTTGCTTGATCCCAAGCTTGTGGAAGTATTGGACAAGGTTGACTTTGAAAAGGTCAAGTCTGGCAACTATGTGGGAAGCGCAAGTCAAGCGAATCTTTTCCAAAGAGCTGATTGCTTAAGAGAAATTGTACGTGATCTCCGCAAAGCCGACAAGACCCAATTGGAACAGGGTTTGTCTTTTCTCAAGAACATTAGCTCCATTTTCTCAAACTCGCAAACTCCTATCCCAACAATCCCAACAGAAGTCATTAGCAATCCCAGGAACTTCTCCAGCAAGTTTAACGATCAGTTATCGAATTTTGCAGAAGATCTCTTGAAGAACGATGGTAATTCGTTTATTGAGATGATGGAATCTCTCTCCGAATCGAGAACTGCGAGAGAAGATTTACTTAAAGATCCCGCCAAAAAGGATGTCCAAGCTTGGGTAGACGAGGATGACAACAACGTCAACAAAAGATCAGAAGCTAGCATTGTGAAGCAACCATCTCAAGAATACGAATATTACGAGGAGAGTGAAGAAGAGCCGGAAGATGACGAAGAAGAGCTCAGCGAAGACGAAGATGAAGACGACGTAGATGAAGAAGATTTGGATGAAGACGAAGATGTCGGTGAAGACAGTCACGTTCACGATAGTGCAAGTGATACTGAATCAGAGATTTCTGAAGAAGAAAAGATGCAAGAAATTCGTCGTCTATTCCTAATTCAGGTGATCAAGCTCTTCCAAGAAAGATTGAAAAGTGCTTACAAGGAAAAGCTATCTGAAGACAGAACTCAGAAGTTGATTGAAGAACTTGAAGCTGAAGAGAATGCTAAGAAGGAAAGAGAACTCAAGAAGTTAAAACAAAAAGAGAAGGCTAAAGAGAAGAAGAGATTGCAACAATTGGCTAAGGAAGAGGAGAGGAAAAAGAAGGAAGAGGAGCAAAGGGCCAAGGAAGAGGAATTGATGCAGAAACAAGAAGCCCTCAAAGCAGACCAAAGGCGTAGAAAGGAGGAAGCCAAATTGAAACGTGAAGAAGAAAAGAAGAAACGCGTGGAAGAGTTGAAGAGAAAAGAAGAAGAACATAAGAAGAAGGTTGAAGCTCAACAGAAGAAAGAAGAAGAATCCAAGAAGTTGAAAGAAGAAAGAAGGAAGAAGGTCGAAGAGGAACGTAAGAAGAAGGAAGACGAAAAGAAGCAGAAAGAATTGTTGAAGAAACAGAAAGAAGACGAACGTGAAAGATTGAAATTGGAAGCTGAAGAAAATGAACGTTGGGAAAAGGAACAACAAGAGCTACATGAGCAAGACTTGCAAGAGCAACAAAAACTGATAGACCTTGAAAACGTTCAAATACCAGCTCAACTCGCTGAAGAGATCGACGTTTCTCTCAATCGTTTCTCGCCTACAAAGAATCATTTGTTGGAGCAATTGTATCATGCCAGACCTACGACAATTTCTCCACCAATTCAGTTTACTCCAGAAATAGTGCCGGCTGTTCCTGCTGTTCTGTCTGTCGTTCCTTCCCTGGTTCCTCTATCTCCTGCTTTACCTGGTGCAATCTTGAATGGAAATAGCTCTCCAAATAGCAGAAACGCGAATTTGTATGTTTCTTCTGCTCAAGCACAACTTCCTAACGGTCTCAATTCAAATTCCAACATGTCTCCTTGGTCGAGCAAAACCAGATTGAACTCTACTTCTGGAGCATCACTACAGCTGAACCTCTTCCAACCTCAATTACTGGCTAGTGGATTTAGTCCCTTCAACGATTTCTCCACTCCAGCAACTAGTGCTGGAATTGGTAGCGTGAATGTCAATGCACCATTGGCCACTACTGCTGTAGAGCCATTGGTTAGTGTAAATAATGGCGGTGTTTGGAATCCGTCCACTACATCTTCTCGTAACAACTCTATCTGGAGCAACAGTACGAATCACAACAATGCTTCCATCTGGGGTAACACGCTTTCCAGTTTGGCTGGAGGTGCTGTTGCTGGGGCCCCTACTCCTAATGCTGTTCATGCACTTCCTAATTCGACTGCATTGGCTTCGGACAATGAGTTGATACAGATCGCTGCTTACAATACTTTCCAGATGTTGCAGAACTCGAACCAACTTGAATTCGGGGCTGCTCCATTGATGAAGTTGTTCCTGGGTGTCAAACTCTTGTTGGCCAATAACAACTTGACCATAAACCAGTTCTTGAGTAGCTGTGATTCTACCGGCGTGCACCATTTCGAGTTTGTCTACGATGATTTCGGAACAGTAACTCATGTAAAAATCAACTTCAACAACGGTGGTTTGGCTCAGACCTTGCAACAACAGGCGCCTCCTAGTTTGCTTAACAATACGTTGGCTACCCCAGGTGCTAGTGGTTTGAGAAGTTCTCCTCCTCCTGGCTTGGGCGCAAGGACATCCACGGGTACTGTACCTTTAAGTCAGTTCAGGTTCAACATCAACGATTCTAATTCGCCTCTATTGTCGAATTTAGGCGACTGGAGCGGCGCAAACAACAACACCACAAATGTCAATGGCAATGGCTCCAATGGAGGCAGCAGAGGTTTATGGAATTGAATAGCGATCTGGTTAGATATGTCTATGTATGTGTATGAATCGTAATATATTGTAATGGTAAGATAAAGCTACTGATCTACAACCGTTTGTACTTTACTGCTACTCTATTAAAATGTGCTATACCAGCACTCTACTCGTGCTTATAGTTGAAATACAAATGCTTACACACATATGTTGGTAATCTGCATCCGGAATTTGAATTGACAGTGTGGACAATCCTCTATATTTACGCTTGCTGAGGATGAGCCGCACCGACCTAGCCGACAAGGTACGATCTATTTGAGATTCGGATGGGGCTCAGATCTGGCCGACTTGCTGGCAATTAGAAATCCTCGTACAAAGGCAGTTGTAGGATGACCTTGAAGATGAGATATATCGAGGTTGTTATGGTGGCCGGAGATGTTTGAGAGACTCTGAGGAATTCCAATAGCGAGAGGCAGTGTAAGCGAAAAAGATTTTCGTGATGTATTATGTTATCGTTAATTCTTAGGGAGACGAACAGAGAATATTTTCATGGTGCTTTCCAATTGAGATGGAAGACTACATAACAGGGAGAATTTTGTAATAGTAATTGGGGGAGGCTCAGTGTGCGATCGTTACCACCTGCTGGTTTCCTCAGCCACAGTGGATACTTCGCAGTGGAAATATGAACTCGTTTAGTTTCACCAGCAGTTTGACACACAAGTAGCGAGTGCACTAATTGATTGTCACGATTTTCACCTAAAAGGCTGTGTTAACCGTAGATATGTACTTTTCCCAAATATACGTAGATATTGGCCTATAACTGGTATTACATGTTCAATTTGGTTTCTGTCCATGAGTCCTCTAATTGAGCTGCCGTTGATAATTCCGAGAACCCTGTCATTGTTAAAGTTCATTTTTCCATACTAGCATTGCGCATTCATCTGTACCTTACGCAGGCGACGAAAAGACATCACCAAAACATTGCATTTCTATTCTTAGACACAATCTTGCTTGCAGATCCAACGACCCATATAAATACATCTGGAATCCGCCCAGCCAGAAGCAGGCAACCCAGAACCGGTCCTAGAAAAGAAACAGAGTTGTGTTCGTTGTGGTGAAGTGAACGGTACAAAGTACAAGTCATTCATAACCAGCGCATTTCAGGTTGAGATTCTTCAGATTCAGATTGTCTAGCACCGCAGATCTCAAATCACTGCTGACAGAATATCTATAACAGCAAGATATCAGTAATCGCTATCCAAACAATCTTTATCTTTAGCTACTCGTGCATAATCTATTGTGGGATATTCCAGATCGTTTTTCATAGAATTCACTAGAAATTTCTGTTTACAATGATTGATGCCATCAAGAGAAAACTAGTCATAGTCGGCGACGGAGCCTGTGGGAAAACGTCACTTTTATATGTTTTCACTTTGGGTGAGTTTCCTACCGAGTACCACCCTACAGTATTTGAGAATTACGTTACAGACTGTCGAATAGACGGAAAAGCAGTGCAACTAGCACTTTGGGACACAGCAGGCCAGGAAGAATACGAACGTCTCCGACCTCTCAGCTACTTCAATTCACATGTCATTTTGATTGGGTTTGCCTTGGACACACCTGACTCGTTAGATAATGCCAGAACCAAGTGGATCGATGAAGTCAAGCAATATTGTCCAGACACTCCATATTTATTAATAGGACTAAAAAAAGACTTGAGGAAAACTGAAGACAGAAAAAAATTTGTACAATCTGAACAGGGTGAAGAAGCTGCCCGGGAAATCAATGCCAAAACTTACCTCGAAAGCTCAGCATTGACTGGTGAAGGAGTGGACGCAATCTTTGAGTTTGCGACTAGAACTAGCTTGTTGGTTCAGGAAAAGTCAAAAGACAAATGCTGTACTATATTGTGAACCCCTGGATGGGCTAATAGATCAATTATATATTGCATTTATGGAAGGTGTGATCACCTAGGTTAGAATAAATATTTGTAGGTTATGCAAAAATTTAGAAACGAAAAAAATGCGACCTCGGTGAGGGTCGAACTCACGATCTTAAGATTAACAGTCTTACGCCTTAGCCAACTTGGCCACGAAGTCATTTGTGCTTTCAAGAGGTCTGGCGACGGAACGGATTTTGTATGAGCACGTGATTGTAGTCACGAGGTCCGGTATTTTTCAACCGTTGTGACGTTTTTCAACAGTTTTCTAAGGATATCACCTAGTTTTTAGGTTATATCACCAGGAGGTTTTTATCTTCGGATTTCCTCCACCTTTCGGTATGGATTAGAGGATGATTTATATACTATTTAGTCAATAGGTTAGACTTTGATTGTAATACATGCCATTTCGTAAAAAAAAAAAAGTTAGACTTTGATCGTAATACATGCCATTTCGTAAATAAAAAAACAATTTGGAAGTTATCCAGGTTCTCCAGCCTGAATTGACAACAACAAGCTATCTATGGGTTTAAATGCCTGTTTCTGGTTATCATGCTGGTTAGCTACGACGGCTGCAAATAGCAAAGGTACGCAAGAATCGTGTTGTCAATTTTTCATTATCTTGACTGGTAAATGGCAGCTACGATCGTGTTATGAATCAAACGAAAGAAAATAGACACTGTCACAAGATGTGAAGAGACAATAGGTGTGTTCGTATTGTGGCTCTATTCACCCATTGTCTCTGTTCTCTTCCTTGGTTCTTCTGGAACGATAAGAAAATTCCGATCTTGAGTTGACCTGTGTATGGTCCGGGGGTTCGGTTGATAGCCGGTTCCTCGACCGAGCCATGGCAGGTCAAACGGCTCCGTCAATCAGTAGATAAGAGGGATTTCTACATCAAACAGGAAACGTGTAACTGAAACATGAACGAATACTACAAGAAAAAGCATTTGGGGTCGTACACCGTGAAAGCGTATAGGAACACAAAATTGACTACGTTTTAGTGGATTCTTCAGCCACTGAGCACTGCCCTCTGAATATGACACTAATACGGAGAGGCTCAGGACCAGACCCCACACAGAGGATGTCATACGACCAGACGGTTTGAACTCTGTGCTATACGGTGGAGCTTGTTTCTGTTTTCTGTTTATCTGGCCAGACTGTGAAACTCGATATCCAGCTTGATCCCCTAGAGCCGTTATCTATTCGGCGTACAAAAACTTCTCCGGCTTGGCGCAGCTTTATTACGTGCAGAAGCCACAGGAAATCGAATTAAGTGAGTTCGGAGCGTTTGGGACAGAGCCAGAAATGATGGAACAAAGACGAGTCGGAGGAATTGGATCAACTTTCGAGGGCGGAGCAGGTGGAGTAAAGTAGAGGTAGATGAGAGAGCAGGAAAAGCCGAAATGGCAGATCACACTGAAAATTGTAGAAACATAATATACGACTGCGTAGTGGCGCGCTTGTCATCGGGGATCCAGTGCATATACTACTTTACCGAAACATATATATTCCTCAATTTATCCTTGCTCCAGACTGGCTTTTTTTTGGTTTTCTTGTTTCACGGCTCTATTTCAGAAGAGGTTGGATCCATTTCATTTGTCTTCCTTTCAGTGGTCTGGTTCCTTTGAACTTGCAAGCCTCTCATCCACGTGGTACACAGTCTCATCGATTCACACTTGTAAAGGTACTAGCAATATTTTATAATTTCATATTGTCATACTATCATATACCGCATCTAACTATCACTACTAGATTTCGTTACAAACCACGTCTACTATCATAGACCATATTCATACGCTTCTCCGTACAATCACACTATCTATGTCTTCCTCGCCGACTCCTACGGCTGTGCCGGTGTCTCCGCCGTCCCAGCTAGACAACGACTCGCTTGACCTAGATGACTGGGAACGGCCACAGGACGTACCGAATGCCTCAGACGCTTCATACTTTGCCAGAGCTAAGTCGTTCTTTGTAGACACCGTCTACCATTCGTACATCATGCCGAATACCGGTATCTCGCTTCTCATTCTTTCGCAGTTTTTCAACTCGATTATGGTGACCACTTGTAAATTGCTAGTAACAGACAAAGACTTCAACACCCCCATCCACCCGCTCCAGATCTTGTTTGTTCGTATGATCATTACCTACTTCTGCTGTTTGCTATACATGCTTTTAACACGCTCCGTTCCCGACGCCCCCTTCGGTCCTCGTAACTTGCGTTGGTTGCTAGCTCTTAGGGGTTTTGTAGGATTTTTCGGTGTATTCGGATTGTACTTTTCCTTGCAGTACTTGAGTCTTTCCGATGCTGTAGCCATCACCTTCTTAATCCCCATGGTCACGGGCTTCTTGGCGTGGGTCATCTTGCACGAGCGCTACTCTTTGCTAGAAGGAGTCTGTTCGATCATCTCGTTGGGTGGGGTCATTTTGATTGCTAAGCCACACTTCATCTTTGGAGCTGAGTCAGAAAACGAAACTTCTACAGTAGATGAAGCAGTTGAAAGCTCGTCTACTGAAAAGCGTCTTCTAGCGACGGGTGTTGGACTTGTAGGTGTTTGTGGAGCTTCGGCCGTTTATATCGTCTTGAGAAAGATCGGTAAAGCTGCCCATCCGCTTTTGTCGGTTAGTTATTTTGCTCTCACCTGTTGCGTAATCACTTTTGTCACGATATTGGTAATCCCATCGTTACACTTTGTATTGCCCAATAATGGTTACCAATGGGTTCTCTTCTGTTTGATTGGCTTCTCGGGTTTTTTCATGCAATTCTCACTAACTGCGGGAATTCAGCGTGTCAGGGCTGCTAAGGCTTCGCTCATGAGTTATACCAATATGGTTTTTGCCCTTATCTGGGATTTGACCATTTGGGGCCATTTCCCTGGCCTCTTGAGTGTTTTGGGAATCATCTTGATTATAGGCAATGCTGTCATTATAATCAAGTACAAACCGGGAGACGACGAAGCAGGCTCTTCTTCTCGTAGCCATGCCAACGATATCGAGAACAGAGGCAAGTACACTCCTGTCACCGAAGAAGAGGCTATCTCTCTACAAGATTTCATCATCAACGACGATGAGGAGTCAGATAATGACAAAGACTCCAAGAATAGTGACAGGGAAACCACAATAGAGGGAGTAAATGACTCTTTGAATTTGTCAATGGAACAATCTTCCTCGAAAGAGTCTCAGCATGAGTTGAAGTCTGAGACCTAATAGACATATATTATAGAGAATCTAAAGTGCATTTTTCAATTCTTTTACTATTTCGTCATATTTATATGTCGGTTAGGTTTACAGTGATACAGCGATAATATATATATACTTGATAATTAAAACTGTAGATGACATTTCACGTTAAACATGATATAGACTATAATACAAACAACTACAAAACAAAACAATATCGAGCTGAACGAACAAACGAGGCTTCAGCACTTCCACTTCAATATCAATCAATTATCATTAGTATTATAGTACCAGATTCATATGTCATCCAACCAGTCCAACTCCTTCTTGACCTGATTGAGTTGAATCAAGTTTCCATTAACTTTCAAATCTATATCGTTGATCAACGATTCCGTAGATTCTGTAAGCATGTTCAAGTTAGTGATTAACTTGCGCAGATTATTGAGGTTGATATCGATATAATCCAACTTGAGGAAATCGTTTGAGTTTGGATTCGAAGGTAGCGTTCTGACCTGACTGACCCAATTCGTAGTTGAAGCCAAAGACGTTGCAGGCTTGGGTCGCGTGACTTCTTGTCGGGGCTGGCCGCCTGAAGATGTTCTCTGATGAGTGCTCGTATTGTTAGTTGTTCCGTTCAAAGCATGAGACATTCGTTTATGGTGTTGCAGTTAAGAAAGTGTGGACTTTCTGGGGATTTCTGAATTTTATAATTTTGTTCGTGCGACACTAAGAATTCATCTTCGTTTTGACTTATTATTTTAGATTTGACATATTACCAATAATTATACTGTTCAATAGAGTTACCTAACCACTTGCCAGCTTAGGTCTAATTCCTCTAATTATTGTAATACCTAAACTTTTGCCGCAGTTCTATTTCTTTTCATTGTTGATAGATCAGATTTGTACTAATGGCTGCAAAAAGTTCATTGTAAAATATTTTCAACAGTCTTCTTTCTTACTTCATTTTCGAACTTATTCTAGTATTCTAGTATGTATTCTAATACATTACATAGACATCTAATCTGCCTTTCTAAATAAATTCACCTTCTACATCATTCCATACACGAGTCTGTCATGCTTAAAGCTCTTACTTACGTCCAATGGGAGATCCCCATCGTCGATGCTTTCTGGGTCTACTTCCCAGTTCTTATCAAGTTCGCTCATCAACTTGGAGACGGGTCCAGGGTACCATCTACCACCGTTGACAGTGAACCAGCCCAAATGACCTCCTGTGGTAGTGGTAATCATGGTAGTGTATGGGTTCATGCTGACTTCACTGATGGGCAATGTTCTGTGTCCGGTGATAGGATCGTCCTTAGAACTGAGGATCACTACTGGTATACGGACTTTGTGCAATCTCTGAACTGGCGATGCGTGTCTGTAATAATCTTCAGCATCGTGCAAGCCAAACATTTTGGATGTAAAGTAGTTGTCAAACTCTTTCAATTTGGTCACTGAGTACTTGTCTGGGTTTTCCTTGAAGTCTGAGAAGATAGGCTCGTTCTTCAAATGCTCGTCATGCACTTCCAACAACTTCAACAAGCTCTGGCACATCGCAGGCGAATACACGTTGTAGCCAATGATGCTATCACGGAGGTGTCTCGAACTGTCTGGGAAATCCCATGGAGTTCCTATAATAGTAGCACCCTTGATGTTATGATAAATAGTTGAAGCTTCCTGGCCCAAGTAATTCGCGAGTATCGCGCCTCCAAGCGAAAACCCAATGAGGTAGATGCGTTTGTTAGGCCACTTGCGCTTTACGTGCTCATTTATGAGGTAGCGCAAATCGTTAGTCCAGATCCCGTTGTACAATTGTGGAGACGTGATCGAATGGTTGGCACAGCCTCGAGAGTTTAGCACCATAGCATCAAAATTGTACGGTTCCTCAGAGATAGTCGCTAAAATAGCCCTTATATAAGACTCATACGAACCTCCAGAAAGACCATGTAGAGCAATCAAGAGTGGTTTGGAGTCATCGTCCAAAAGATCCTGTTCCTTGGTAGGATCGAGATACTCTGTCCGTGGTGGCAAGTCGCGGATCTGGTGAACTGGCTTGTACTTTTCATGATTCACATCTGGAAATGAACTCAGTGGTTGAACATAGTCCAAAGCTATAGTAGACTTGCCTTCCCATCTGTCATAGTGAATTTCGTCTCCTTCAACATCGTACGTCTTGTTTTCGACATTTAAGATTACTCTCTTGTAGTAAACATGGTCAACATGTTCGAACTTGTTGAGCGCGGTATAAGCCGTTTGAGTGTGGCCTGAAGAAAGTAATGGGTTGATGTAAAATGAAGAGTCCTGAGCCAACTCAGGCACCTCGGATTTGATGATATCCGGAAGAGTCAGTGGAGGACCACCATTTTTGGACCGAAATTTGATAGGCTTGACGGGTACATAGTTGTCCACAGTAGAGCGTATCCATCCTAACCCAAATACCATCTTGACAGTTTGGGCGCCAGACAAAATCAGTTGAAAGAAACAAAATATCATTGAAGATATAAATAAGCGAAATTCCGTGGTCTGTGAATGGATCACGTGATCGGCTGCGAATATTTTCCACATGCCGAGGTCTTTTGAATGCTAGTGTGAGAATAGTTCATGGAAGCGAGATATCGGTATGTATGTTGTATCTGAGGGGTACGACTTGGCTTGTAGGGATCTTAGATTCACGTGCTTGTCTTTATATCCTGTTCATGTAAATGTGTCGTGATTTCTTGGAATGTATGAGAATACAGTTCTCAAGTTTGAGTGAGGCCATTCCACATCAGGAAACTATTAGATCCACTTAGCGCATAGAATAATCAATTGATTACATTCCAATAGAACTTCAATGACATTAAAAAGAAATTCATGAACATACATACTGAAATGGGTAGTTGTTGTGTCTTGTCACACCAGATAAAACGAGTTTCCATTCTATAGTTCATATAATCATGCACAAATCCATCAAAATGATTTAAAGTTTCGCTAACAAAACTTGTGCAGTTATAGGCTACCCTGACAGTGGGGTTTGAGTATTCTGCTTATAAGCATTTGGTTCTGTCCAATGGAAGCTTTCTTTGGAGTCAGGATAGCAACTAAAATATTCACCGCTTTTCTGTTAGAAACCCTACAGGTGTTGATTAGACAGTTTCACCTGACAGAAGTATCATAAAACATGTGGTGGTGTTCCCTTATCTCTAGTATTGTTTGTAGATAAAAAAGATAGAACGGAACTGAACTGGAATCCGAACACATTATTGCAATTAGTATAATTCCATTGATTTATGTTTCGCAGCCAAATGAGCCCTCTAACTAAGGCAACAGATTTGATAGAGATAAGTTGTGCACATAAACTACATTGGTCTTGTTAGGTGCCCAAGAAAACACCTTTGGAGAGTCGCTAGCGTGCTGTAAAGTAGATGTATCGACTGTAACCATAATTCTTACGGTAATCGCAGATTTCATCCATCGCAAACTTCCAATCAAATCCAGTCTCTCTCAATGAGCTGAATTGCGTGTACGGCATACAAACATTCAGCTTTCTTATAGCAATAGAACGTTAGGCATCCACTTTAATACTCTAACTATCCAGATCAAACTGCTAATATCACTACATATGCTATAAGAACCATAGCAGCACATCCTACTAGAATCTCGTTGGCATTTATACAACAGCATAACTCTCTACCATTCGCTACAACCTTTTCTTGGATACACACCTTCCATTCCCGGTCTTCCTTCTTTTTCCGACCCAATCCAGCCAGAACGAATCCGTTTCCAGGTTTTCCTGCAGACGGGCCTTTGCCACATCCCCACCGGGTTTGCATAGTTAAGCAGGCCGAATAAGTCCATCTTCACTTTCTATATCTACTTTCTTTTCCTGTAACTTCTTTCTTACTTCTTTTCTTACATCTTTTCATTTGTAGTTTCAACTTCTAGGAACTTCTGAATTGAGTTGAAGCATCGTTTGTTAGCACTGGTTTACACAGTTTAGAGTGATAGCAATAGCACCATAGCTCAGTCTCGTTTTTGCCCCCACACTATTATCACACAAGACTTATCTGCTAATCTACAAAAAAGTATTCTGCCACTTTCATCCAGCCAATACAGACAAATTATAATCCTTATCATAGCACTCGGATAATCTTCTCAGTTATCATCTTGTTGTTCTTTTAGTTTACACTTCGAGTCAATTGTACTAATTCCAAAAGTCTCATTTCCATAATGCACTTCTCGTTATCATTGCTCACCACCATCGCAACTGCTTTGCTCGCTCTTCCTGTTGAAGCCGGAAAGCATTCTGCCAAGTTGAAGAAGGTTCCTGTTGAAGAAACTCTTGACGCCAGCACCTTCAGAGAATACACCGATGGTCTCTCCATCAAGTACATGAACATGTTCAACGCTGCTGCCGGTAACCCGGTAGCAGCTAACGTGATGGGTAGTCAGGCTCAAGTTCCATTTGTCAACCCAGAAGGTAAGAAAGGTTCCCATGAGGCTCCTTTGACTAACTACTTGAACGCTCAGTATTTCACTGAAATCCTGTTGGGTACTCCAGCTCAAGAATTCAAAGTCATCTTAGATACTGGTTCTTCCAACTTGTGGGTTCCATCGCAAGAATGCTCGTCTTTAGCCTGTTTCTTGCATACCAAATACGACCACGACTCATCTTCTACGTACAAGGCTAACGGCTCTGAATTCTCCATTCAATACGGTAGTGGAGCTATGGAAGGTTACGTCTCGCAAGATACTTTGGCTATCGGCGACTTAGTCATTCCAAAACAAGAATTTGCCGAAGCTACTTCTGAACCAGGTTTGGCCTTTGCTTTCGGTAAATTCGATGGTATTTTGGGTTTGGCTTATGACACTATCTCCGTCAACAAGATTGTGCCTCCAGTGTACAACGCTCTCGCACAGGGCTTGTTGGACGAGCCACAGTTTGCCTTCTACTTGGGTGACACCAACAAGGATGAAAACGACGGTGGCTTGGCTACATTCGGAGGCTATGACGACGCTGCCTTCACTGGCAAGATCACATGGTTGCCTGTCAGAAGAAAGGCTTACTGGGAAGTTTCCTTCGAAGGTATCGGCTTAGGTGACGAATACGCCGAATTGGACAACACGGGTGCTGCCATCGACACTGGAACCTCATTGATCACCTTGCCCTCTTCTTTGGCCGAAATCATCAATGCCAAGATTGGCGCTACCAAGTCTTGGTCCGGTCAGTACCAAATTGATTGCGAGAAGCAAAACACCTTGCCTGACTTGACGTTGAACTTTGCTGGTTACAACTTCACCTTGAGTGCTCACGACTACATCTTGGAAGTTGGTGGATCATGTATTTCTGTGTTCACTCCAATGGATTTCCCTAAGCCAATCGGTGACTTGGCCATCATTGGTGACGCTTTCTTAAGAAGATACTACTCCATCTACGACTTGAAGAAGGATGCTGTTGGATTGGCTGCTTCCAAGTAAATTTCTTTGTTAACTCTCTTTAACTACAATTCAGTCATTGGGCTAGATATTTCTTAAAAAAATCTTCTTTCTAATATTTTGCTTGCCTTGTTTATTTCGTTATTTTGTTCTGGTTTGCAATTCAACTCCAGTATTCCTTATGTATGCTGAATCAAAATAAAATAAAACTATACACATAAAACTATCTTGACGCCTTCTAATACCATAAGAAGTATTGTGACGCTATAGGATGCTATAATGTAGATCTACATCTGTAATTTCTTCTCTTCGATTCTTCTGAAGTAGTCTAACTTCCTTATCGGTCACATGACATTATGAAGTGCCGCAATCTCCCAAAAATGGCTGGCTTACTTATTTTAGCTGCGAAAAAAATAGCCAGCCACTTTTTAGTGCGAACTACAAACGATTTCATGATTTAGTCTACCCATTAGTGTGTAAACAAAGGCAGCTAGTCACCATCCATTTCCAAGTCGACGTAGTGGTGCATTGATATTTCAAAATATTTTCCACCTCTCTTTTTCACATTCCAGATCGAAATTTGGGGTTTTGTCTACTGATCTATCAATAAAATCATCCCTGATCCCTCTTATGACAAGATCAGCGTCTCTGGATTGCAGCGAAAAGGAGTATTTGAAGCTCGAGAAAATCGTATCCGATTCAGACCTCAGCGAAGCCATGTCAGAACTGAAAGCTGCTTTCGGCACTGCTAAATCATCATCAACTGATCCTGATTTCAACTGGCTCGAGGTGCAAACAGCCTCATCCCACTCTGTACCTACTTCTTTCCACTACCAATATTTAAATGATCTCAGTAATTCCATGGACACTTTCAGTATGTTCAACAGATTGTCAGGAAATAACACTATGCCCACTTTTGCCAACACTTCCCATCTTAGTCCATCTCCTAAGAAATCTACACGAAATGGAACCCTTCTACTGAATGATTCCTCTATCAAATGTGACTCTTCTCCAGGAGCTAACAGCAGAGTATTTGGAACTGTAAACGACAGTATTCTAACTCCACAAAGGAACAGTGGCTACGTCCCAGGTGGAAATGACTCTCATTTCAATCAAGTTCCACATAGATTTTCCCTGTTCATATTAGATCAGCAGATTCCACATTCAAAACTGTTTCTAGATAACTTCTCTACAACATCTGAAAACAGCGAGGAAGCCTTATTAGGAAGAAACTTATCCAGCACAAAGAAAAATAGAATCATAAGCTCCAGGAATAGAATTCGGCCAGTAAGTGCTAATGGCAACTCCTTGGACTTATCCAGAGAGTTCTCGGACTATAATGGTTCACATGCTGGTACCATATTTTCCACAAGGGCTGAGCTGCAAATACTTTTGCAAGGACCACAAGTTCCACTTCAACCCAGAAGCAAGTTCAATGGACTCAGAACACTTATAAATCTGAAAAAATATAAGGTGAAAGTGGAACCTCATTCTACATTGGTGAGAAGCAATGCCATCAAGGACTCAAAGGGAAGTGTAATTTACAGAGTGAAACTCAGACTCAAGAAATTGTTGAACAAAATAAAAAACCTCAAATTTCGAAATTTCATAGCATCTTCCAAGAGAACGGGAAGCATAAAACGGAGCAATTCTATAGGACATTCTAATGCATTGGGCAGTTATAAATCATTGAACCGTTCCAAATCCAAGGCTCTCAAGAGAAAGGAAAGAGAATTTCCCAAAAACAGGCAAGTTCAAAGAGCATTAAGCATGCAGAAGCCAAAAATCTCTGTTCCATTAAGCAACCCAAATTTGGGTCAAAAACCTGTAGAAACAGTATTAGGATTGGATGACGAGCTCAAATTCCAAGCCGGTGCCCCAGAAGACAACATTAACATACTTTTCAGAAAAGAATCAGAAGGAAAGTTGAACCACTTAGCTCTGTACATCAACGAGCAACAAAACGAATATTTCAAGGTATTGGATCCTAGAAGACAATCTATTAACTATGGAAAATACCCATTACGCAAGGTATCCCATGAGAAATTGGTCGAAAGCATTCCTGAGTTTAACTATAGCAAGTTAGACGATGAAAATAGTGAAGTTGAAAGCGAGGCGCCTCCTCCACCATCCCATGATCCGGGAATTCATGAACCTGCCATTGTAGACGAAAACGCTGTTTTAGTGGAACTTTGGAGAAGATATTTGACTCATGTTCTTTCCAAACGAATCATGCTCCGCCAGGAAATCAACATCTTCAGAAGTCTTCTTGAAAGTAAGTCTTCTGACTTCGGAGCCGTTTTTGCTCCAGAAGAGCCTCAAGAACCAGAAACAGAGCGTAGCGAAACCGAAAGTAGAATACCTTTGGCTTCAGAAGAGGCTTCCTTGAAAGAGATTGCATTGAGCGACATGATTTCACAAACCAACAGTAACTTGGGCAGCTCTATTGTAAGTTCGGATACTCCAACCGTCATTGCGTCAAATGGCCACGATTCCAAGGGTTCTGGTGTTGAAGAAGAAGAGTTCCACAATCAGTTGAACAGACGATCTATCTTGGGCGAAATGCTTGAATACGAATCTGATGGAGAGCTGATTGCTTCATCATCTGTATATTCCTTGTCATCCATCAACGAATCCAGTAGAAGTATATCAAAGAGGTCTGCTAGCACCTACGATCATCACTCTGAATCCCTCACCAGAACCTACGGTACTATTGTCAGACGTCATACGTTGAAACCAGAGACTTCTGGTCGGGGTCCGATGAGGCGATCGCATGGCATTCTGCATAGCCTTACTGAGTTGAAGATATAACTAGAGCTAACTTCATAATACAATACATAATAGAGACGTTGCATGTATGTCAGTTTATCTCATAGTTACATGTCTTACATTTGTATAATACATTCAGGTACATCTTCAAGGTGTTCATTATGTAGTGTTATAATCATATTTACAAGAGAGAAGTAGGCGCATTCACCAAGAAAAGACCACTGACTAGATTATGTACAAATAAATAATTAGACAGGGTCATGAATCATGATACAAGTTAATTAATAAGAATTTTCATGTCACCACCCACTTGCTTAGTTCTTTGGTTCGGAACCAGAGTTTTCAGAAGAGGAATCGTTGTTTTTGTACAACTTTTCAAAAACCTTCAACGATTCGTTTTGCAATTCTTCAGTCTTGGTCTTCAACTCGGCAGCATCGACTTCTTCACCGGCTTGAGCCTTGAGGACAAATTCTCTCAAAGCAGCAACCTGTTCTCTGACCTTGTCGGCATCAGCGGTTTCCAACTTGTCCTTGAACTCGTTCAAAGAGTTTTCGGTGTCGTTACACAACTGGTCGGCTCTGTTGGCAGATTCTATGGCTTCTCTTCTGGCCTTGTCGGATTCGGCAAACTTTTCGGCATCGTTGACCATCTTTTCAATTTCAGAGTCAGACAAACCCGAGGAACCAGCAACGGTAATGGAAGCGTCCTTGTTGGAGGCCTTGTCGAGGGCAGAGACCTTGATGATACCATCAGTGTCGATGTCAAAGGTGACTTCGATTTGTGGAACACCCTTTGGAGCTGGTGGGATACCAGACAAGGTAAAGTTACCAATCAACTTGTTGTCTCTGGTCAATTCTCTTTCACCCTGGAAGACTCTGATTTCAACCGAGGTTTGACCAGCAGAAGCAGTGGAGAAGATCTGCGACTTCTTGGCAGGAATGGTGGTATTTCTAGAGATCAATCTGGCGAAAACACCTCCCATGGTCTCAATACCTAAGGATAATGGGGTAACATCCAACAAAACAACGTCGGTGACTTCACCAGCCAAGATACCACCTTGAATGGCGGCACCCATAGCAACAGCTTCATCAGGGTTGACAGCCTTGGATGGCTCTCTGCCAAAGATAGATTTCACAGTTTCAATGACCTTTGGCATTCTCGACATACCACCAACCAAGATGACTTCAGAGATGTCGGAAGTGGACAAACCGGCGTCCTTCAAGGCCTTCTTACATGGGTCAACAGTTCTCTTGACCAAAGGTTCAACCAAAGTCTCGAATTGGGATCTGGAGATCTTTTGGTTGATGTGCTTTGGACCGGAAGCATCTGCAGTGATGAAAGGCAAGTTGATTTCGGTCGAAACAGTCGACGACAATTCAATCTTGGCCCTTTCGGCGGCTTCTCTAATTCTCTGGATGGCCATTCTGTCCTTTTCCAAGTCAATACCCGATTCCTTCTTGAAGTTGTCGACAATGTTTCTTACTACAGCAATATCGAAATCTTCACCTCCCAAATGGGTGTCACCGTTGGTAGATTTGACTTCAAAGACACCGGCACCGATGTCCAAAATGGAAATATCGAAAGTACCACCACCCAAGTCAAAGACGGCGACTACTTGACCGTCGTTCTTTTCCAAACCGTAGGCTAAGGCAGCAGCAGTAGGCTCGTTGACGACTCTCATAACGTTCAAGCCGACAATCTTACCGGCATCCTTAGTAGCTTGTCTTTGGGCATCGTTGAAATAAGCGGGGCAGGTAACAACGGCGTTCTTGACAGTCTTACCGAGGTTGGCTTCAGCGGTTTCCTTCATCTTGTTCAAGATGAAACCACCAATTTGTTGTGGAGAGTACTTCTCGCCACGGGCTTCAATCCAAGCGTCACCGTTGTCGTGCTTGACAATTTTGTAAGGAACTTGGTTCAAGTCTCTTTGCACTTCCTTGTCTTCGAAACGACGACCAATCAAACGCTTGGTGGCAAACAAAGTGTTCTCAGGGTTGACAACGGCTTGACGCTTAGCTGGAATACCAACTAATCTCTCGCCTTCCTTGGTGAAAGCGACGATGGAAGGAGTGGTTCTTCCACCTTCGGCGTTCTCAATGATCTTTGGAACCTTACCTTCCATGATAGCTACAGCAGAGTTGGTGGTACCCAAATCAATACCGATAACGGGTCCGGAAGGAGCAGCAGAAGAGTTGAAACGGACGGCGGCTGCTGGAGCGCGTGCGGCAGCAGACTTGAACGAGTTTCTGGCGGCTAACATCGTTGTTCTTGAAGTGAAACGGAGTTGTAGATGTTTCTGAAGGAGAAAAAACCTGGGAACATGAAAATCGGACGTCGATTTTTCAGTGGAATTCTTTTTCTATATATGCGAAAATTTTGTAGTCCGGTAGGTTACCCGGCATTGCATACTTGTCTCAGCGAAGGTTCGAGAATGACCCAGTGGAGTCACGTGGTCACAATAAGAAATGCCGGGGAAGATGATGATGAGATGGCAGAAGAGCGATGAAAAATCGTACTCCCTAATCATGGAAAAGTGTAACACTATAAGTCAAGTTGATACTTTTGCTACAGACCGCTTTCAATACGGTTGGTATTGTTTTGAAGAATGGATTTTCATGTCCGAAAGTGAGTCGTTAATTACTTTTTTTCGCAGTCATTGTTGGAAAGAGCAAAATGATATTAATATAGAAATATATCTGATGGACAGAATCAGCTTGAGCTATACTTATAATTTGAAGTATTGAATAACAATATGAATTGTGACTTAAGATAAAATATGTTTTCTTCCTAAATTTGTTCTAACGGGTTTCTTTCGCTATAGCAGTCGTTTTGAAAGAGGTTGGCTCTACAGACTCTCGCTAAACTCTTCATGGATAATTCTCGCTATTTCTCACTTGCCCACACTTTTCTCGCTAACTTCTCACTAGCTTGATCTCGCTAAACCTCCGCACCCTTATAGCCAAATAACACCACTCGAACATAACCACTTCAATTCATATCTTTTCTCTTCGCAACTCTTATCCCTCTATCCGTATGCTCAGAAATAAGACGCAGAAGGAGCTACTTCAGCTCTCTAAACACATTATCCAGCCGCTTCTCCCTAACTTCTACAAGGGCCAGGCAGGCAAAGTCACAGTAATCGGAGGATGCGAAGACTACACTGGAGCTCCGTTTTTCGCTGCCCATTCAGCAGCTCTAGTGGGAGCAGACTTGTGCCACGTAATCTGTGAAAAGGTGGCAGCTCCGGTAATCAAGCTGTACTCTCCGGACCTCATGGTACACCCGTACTTGTACGACTTGAATAATCTGGAAATCAAGGTGGCACTTTCCAGTAAGGAAATCGAAGAGTTGCTCAAGTTGGACGGCGAAGATTTGCTCAAAAACAACTTTCCAGCCCTCAATGCTATCATTGAGAACAAAGTTTTGCCCAAGGTGTTGAAGTTGCTTGACAGAACTGACATTGTTGTCGTGGGGCCAGGTTTTGGTCGCGATCCGCTTATGTTGAAGTCATTAGCTCGTATTATAGAAGAAGTGAAGGTCCTCAACAAACACATCGTCCTTGATGCAGATTCATTGTTTCTCATAAGCTTGAAACCAGCTTTGATCAAGAACTACCCGAAAGCAATACTTACCCCTAACGTAGTAGAATTCCAGAGGTTGGCTCTGAAGTTCGGAATCCATACTAAGATCTCCGAAACCGATTTTCCTGTATTGTTAGATGAAACAAGACGATTGTCGAAACTGCTAGGAAACGTCACCGTCCTTCGCAAAGGTAAGCAGGAGCTTGTAGTTAAGAACGACGACTATGTCGTCAACGATATCCAGGGCTCTAACAAAAGAGTAGGTGGTCAGGGCGATACTTTGACAGGAGCCCTTGCTACTTTAGTCAACTGGTCCAATAACTATAGTGACGGATTATGGGATGCGGGAAAGAAAGAGCTAAGTCGTGATGAAGCCAATCTCTTGGCTTGTTTCACCGCTTCCGCTCTTGTGAGATTCTCGGCTCATAAGGGTTTCAAGAAATACGGAAGGTCTATGCAAACATCGAATGTTCATGAATTTTTGAAGGAATCCTACGACGACTTGTTCGAAGGAGAGACCTACTTGAAGTTGTAATGTGTTTGTGGAGCATAAATATAAAATACTGTTCAACAATTCTACATTATTGGCATTTATTTAAATTTTATGCCATTAATGAAAAATATTCCATAGTAGAATAAATTAAATTATGACTACAAAATTCGACAATCTTTTAGTATCTATTGCTTTAGAAGTAGAATTGGTTGGTAATTCTGACTCCTACTTTAAATAAAACTCTAATCTATGTATGTTCGTGCCCCACATTTCGCAGCCAAAATAATTTTAGCAGGACTTCCCAATCTTCACACAAATTGAAACTGAAAAATACAGAGTTGTAGTCTTGCGCTCTTGAATACATTATTTGACATTTACTCAACAGTTCTCAACTTCGTTTGCTTTTGCAGGCTGATTTATGTAGGCTCCATTGAAACCGGAAGTACATTATCATGTGAACTCATAAGTTCTGACTATTACGTTTATGGTAATACCCCTTCAAGTTTGGAAAAAACGAGTTCAGAGCCCAAAAATGCCTGAAATAAAGTAAATATCTGTATTAGATACAGAATATATTATAATTCTCCTAGTTCAACTCAAATCTTGCTCCTTTCCTAAGATCTATCAAATATATGTTCCCCACTCACGTGACACATGATCTTCCAAGCCGAGGAAATGCACAAAGTTGCTCGATTTCCCCATAAAAAGTAGAAACACGAATTAATTACTTCTTTTTCCGGTTTTGAGAAAAGCATTCACTTTAACTTATATATTTGAAAAGACTTCACTATATTGGTTCATTAGATCCTTAACCAGGTGATCACATTCAGCGCTTTCCATTTTCAGATCGGGGTTTTGTCTTATCTTCATTAATCAGCATTTGAATTTTTCATACAAATCTATTCGTAATCGTTCTATAGTCCACTAATTAAAATGGACGCTTCTTCTTGTGGCCCATCCAGTGCGTTGGTTAACCTTTCCAAACACACTCAGCGTGACAACACACTTCAGAACGAGTATGCTGCCAAAAATGCCCAACTCCGGGCTGGCCCAAGTGGATTTCGTCAGAACGGAAATGCTGTAGATGCCAGATTAAATGCCGAGTTCCACAACTTTCAAGGCAATGGAGTAGGAACCGAATTTCCTGCTTTTGCGGGTTTGTCTTCTTTCCAACAGCAAGGTCAAAATTTAAACCAGCAGCAGTTTCAGCCTAATAATACAGGCTGGGTCCAGGACTTTTCCGGTTTATCGATCAATAACCAACCACAGCAAGTTGGTCAGCCTCAAAGCGACTGGCACCAGCAGTTTTTACAGCAGCAGCACCACCATCAACAGCTGCAATTTCAGCTGCATAATATACAACAAGGACAACAATTTGCACCCAATTATGCGCTGGGAGCCTTTTCTATGAATATGAGAACCAACTTATCCGCTCCTTTATACGCTCAGCAACAAGCTCAAACTGGTGCTCCCCTTACGGAGCATCAGGAGATCCACAAAATGGATCACGAGAAACAGCTATTCGACTCCCATTTTGATCAGCTTGAGAAGGAGTTGAATCTAGATATGCAAGAAGGAGAGGCAAAAGTTGACAAAGGTGAAAATGAGCAATTTGCAGATACTGCCAGGCAAATCGAAAATTCCATGCGAAAATTCGAAACTGTAGATGCTGAAACAAGAGCAAAGATAGAGAGTTCAGACTTCTTGAAGTTGATGAGCTCCATTTCCAACAAACAGGTGGTTTTGGATGGCGACAAATTGGTTGACTCTTCTGGCCAAGATATTCGTGAAAATGTGAATGAAACTTTAGAACAAACTAGTAGACCAGACTATCATGCTCCTCTTCACGATATACCCGTTCCCGTGCGGCCGATCACAAAACTTCCAACTCTGCAAGAAGTACAACAAGAAGTCAGACCAGAACAGATCAACAAATTGCCTGATCCTTTGGCCCACATTCAAGATGGAATGCTAGGCGATGTCAGCGATGCCTTATCTGCTGCTAAAGTAGTATCAGGCGGACAAGTAAAGACCAGAGACTGGATGGATGAAGATGACGATTGGCTTGATATGACTACTGATACCACCAGCAGACCAAAGAAAGCAAGTATCATGGCAGACCATTGGCAGGAGATGTATGACGACTACAGAAACGAAGATGATTTTCATTAGCCGGGATCATCGACTTAATTGTATGTATTACCGCATCAAGGAACTTTCTCTGTAATTCGGGTATTTATTTAATATTAGAATGTAAAGGGTTAATAATTTTGCTAAGTAGAAGTAAGGAATAAAGTGTAGAGTGCTGGCAGGGTACAGATTACTGCATTCCATACATACATAAGAGACAAACAATTGCTAAAAGACGAAAACTATAAACTTTTCATGTCAAGATGAATCAGATGCGTTTGGTTGATTCTTCAAGGCTATTGAAGCCTTTCAGATTCTCGAAAAATTTGCACCCATTTTTTCCCACGGTGTCGAGGGAATTCACGGATAAATTTAGGAAAGCGTACGTCAACCGATTCAACGGTGAAACAGGGTGTTCCATTATTCCTATTTTCCGATTATCATCTTTGTAATCGTACAGAAAACAATAGGATTTTGGTCTGTTTTCCTGTACAAGTTTATCTGGAATGTATCGAGAGGGCTGTTTACGTCATAGATGCAAATCAGTGTTTGATGTCTAGTATAATGTCTGTGCTAGGATTATCCATTTACAGATCGAGCAAATATCTATGTACTACTAGTATTGCTGTAGAAACCAATGTAACACTTGTGGTAGATACGATTTGATACTGCTCGACTGCAAGATTGTTCAACCGTATTAGTGTAGTCTTCAATATCCTAATGTTGGCTGTCATATTGGTCCCACAATAATTCTACGTTGCCACCAGGTTTTGTATTCCATGTATTCTTCACTCCCTCCCGTAACAGGTACTGTTCTTCTTCATGACCTGCCCCTCCTCTACTGTCAGTATATCTGCTTTCCGTTTCCAAATTGTTGGGTCAGACAAAATGGACGGTCTCCAGACTCGATATCTCTACAAGACATCGTCTACATCGTCCAGCTCATCCACCACGATCTAGACCTACGGTATTACGACGTCCCGTTGCGCTCACATATCCACCAGAAAAATCGCTAACAAAGACTCCTTCCTTAAAGTGACATCATCAAACAGCAACACAAAAAAAATTCAACATTTTTCAACAACAGCCGCCTGCACACAGTCCCCTCCTCTGCTTTCGGACTTTTGCTCTGGTTCGTTAACACTCTCTGAGGTTACACAATCTAGCCTTCGGTGGTGGAAACAGGGATCTCTCGCCTATATAAGCCGGGACGATCGCATACAACAACACAGTCTGTTTTTTCTGATCTGTTTTATAAGTAGCAATACGTCTTTCAGCCTTCGGTTCTTTTTTCACATCTCACATTCCATCTAAACTCTACTACTAGAGTTAATCCGAACTCGCTATTTTTCCGTGCATCGTTTAGTCAATTTCTTCAACGTATCTAATCCTAAAGAACTCACCATGACCGCTCCTACGCTTCCCTACAACATCCCCTCGCGATTCAGAATTGCCATCATCGGTTCAGGAAACTGGGGTACTGCAGTCGCCAAAATCGTGTCTGAAAACACGGCTGAAAAATCGGACATCTTTGAGCCTATCGTTAATATGTGGGTGTTCGAAGAAGATGTCCAGGGCAGAAAATTGACGGAAATCATAAACAATGACCACGAAAACGTTCGTTATTTGCCGGGAGTGCAATTGCCAGAAAACTTGGTAGCCAACCCAGATATCGTCGACACCGTTGAAGATGCTGATTTGCTCATCTTCAATATTCCACACCAGTTTTTGGGCAGAATCTGCAAACAATTAATTGGCAAAGTTTCTCCATCTGTGAGAGCAATCTCGTGTTTGAAGGGTTTGGAGGTCAATGCTGACGGTTGCAAATTATTGTCTCAAGTAGTCACAGACACTTTGGGAATCTACTGTGGTGTCTTGTCTGGAGCCAACATCGCCAATGAAGTTGCTAGACAAAGATGGTCGGAAACCTCAATCGCATACACTCCTCCACTGGACTTCAAAGGTCCTGGACTCGACATCGATGACTTCGTCTTGAAGCAGGCTTTTCATAGACCTTACTTCCATGTTAGAGTGATTGAAGATGTTATTGGTGCTTCTATAGCTGGCGCCCTCAAAAATGTCGTGGCCATTGCTGTGGGTCTCGTAGAGGGAGCTGGATGGGGTGACAATGCCAAGGCCGCTATCATGAGAATCGGTATCAAGGAAACCATCCGTTTTGCTTCCTATTACAAGAAGTTTGGCATCAGAGGTGCTGCTCCAGAGCCCACTACATTTACAGAAGAAAGTGCCGGTGTGGCAGATCTCATCACTACATGTTCCGGAGGTAGAAACGTCAAGGTCGCCAGATACATGGTCGAAAAAGGTGTCGATGCCTGGGAAGCAGAAAAGATCTTGTTGAACGGACAGAGTTCGCAAGGTATCTTGACTGCTAAGGAAGTTCACGAGCTCTTGGAGAACTTCAACTTAAAGAACGAATTCCCATTGTTCGAAGCAACTTATGGAGTCATTTACGAGGACCATTCAGTGGATGACTTTCCAGCATTGTTGGAGTGCTAATTGTACTTTTTAATTCCAAATGGTTAAATATTTATAGGGGCACAGCTATGGTCTAATATAATACATATCTATTATTTATAAAGGGAAGGATAATATTGTGAAGGATCGTACAAAACTCAGCAGAATGATCAGTCTCCGAGCTACTACATTTAATCTCATGCATGGACATCATTGTAAGTTTTCTATACCCTACATAGCTTTGTGCCCACCCACCGTAATTATACAACTTTTGCTCTTCTTATCCAATGACACTTGTTGACCAAAATATACCAATTAGAACTGCATTGTCTTGCTCTTTTAACTTTGAATATTTGGCTGCGAAAAATGAAATCCTGTACCAGAAAAAAACTATCTTTATTGAAACTAAATAACAAGAATATAACATTTGTCTTTTAATTGTGTTGATATTTTATTGCTTTCACATTTAAGCATTAAACCTATTCTGATTTTATTTTTCTTCTCTCTTCAAGAGTGTAATTCCCCCATTGTTGATTCCTTCAACATTATTGGCATTATAGTACTCGGAACTTGTAGTCAAACCATCATTGGAGAAGTTATCGCCAATATCTGGACCCGAATAAAAGTCGCCATTCCAACAGTACTTAGCAAAACATTTCTTGCACTGTTCTGTTTGCTCAACACCTTGTCTTTCTTGTTCCCTTCTAATAATGGCACAACCGACGCATGCTGGCCATTCGGGATCGATGGTACCGTTGAAACGAGTTTCGGTTTCATAACCATTACGGATCATACCTCTCTTCTCGTCTTCGGCGTAAGTCAATCTGAAAGTCGAAGTGTTTGACCAGTAAGAGAAGGGCCTATTGGCAATATAGATGACCAACGGAATTTCAAGTGGATTGGGAGACAAAGCGTTGAGATTGCTGGCATCACATCCAAAGAAAGTTGGTTTAGATGTCAAATTCAAGTTTCGGAATGTTGTAGTGTCTGGAACATATGGAAATGCCACTCCACCTCCCTGGCCCGAAAACTGTCTCTGGTAAGTATCGAAGATAGCTTGTCCATTTGGCCAGCCTGAAACATCGTTACTATTATCATGGGCAAATATTACATCAACTTGACGTTTTGGCTGAATCAATGGTGCAAATGGGACGTTCTGTCCATCTTCACCTCCGTCAACTAGGTAGAGTGTATTGTCACCAAAGATTCTATTGACAATTCCTCCTATTAACCCAAACAATCCTCCGCCACTATTGCTCTTAAAGAAAGGATTTGGAGCATAATATGCGATGTCAACATTAAGAATGGAAGCTGGGAGAAGGAACAACTTGATCAATCCGGAAAGGAAAGCTGGCAATCCTACAGTATCAACTTGCAATATTATGGCATTAAACAACGATGATGACGTACCCATGACATAGCCAGCATTGTCAAAACCATTGACACATGAGTGTCTTGTAGGAACACCATCATCAAGGTATGTACCAATGTACTTGGTTTGAACGAATTCAGCAAGGTTGGGATCCCAAGAACCCATTTCGTAAGGTGTGAATTCAAAAATAGTAGAGTTTGCATCAACAATTTGAGTACCTGGTGCTCTTCCATCTGCAATAATAATTGGGTAAGGCATTTGGTAGCTCTTGAATGAAGATAAGCTGGTCACATCTGACCAAGCAAATCCAGCACCGTTTTCAGGATAATTGGATAAGAGTTGATATGATAATGCTCTAGCCCAAGGGTCGGTAACTGTGACTTTATATCCAGCAACTTGTTTTGCTTCCACTTCGGCGCTGATCATTGTGAAATATGCTGCAGCGTCAACTGGACTTAAACCGAAGTAGTTGAATATCGATCTTTCTAAATTCCAGAGTGAAGTTTGGGCTAATATTTCGTCAACTGCGATGTTATCGTTCAGGGCAATCGAACCTATTAACCAACTACCCCCAGATAATCCAGAAATGTAGGTAGAAGCTTGCAACAAGCCTTTCAATCCCGAATCAGACGAAGCAGTTCTCTCGTCTAAAGCAGATAATTGACCAGCCCCAGCTAACATAGCTCTATATCCACCTCCACTGAAAGCCAAACCAATATTTAAAGGTCTGGTTGCATTGCTCAAAAAGCCTTGTGCATCGAAGCCTGACAAGTTGGCTCTTGAAAGGAACTCAGCCAACTTGGGTGTGGTGACTGAGTGACGGTTGTTAACCCAACTAGATTCTTGAGAGGATAACCCCTCCGATGCATCTCTAGTCAACTTTCCAGAAGGACATTGTACGGAACGGGGAGCATATGGATTAAGGCTGATGAGAGCCAGTGCTAAATCTAAGAAGACGAGAAATGTGAATATGAACAATTGGGACATTATTACGGTTGTTATATTCGTCTCTACTTAATGAAAATGGCAAGTTCTACATTCAACGATCTACTATCATATAAATACTTCTAAATGACTACTTTCTATGCACCAGATTCCGTGTACCATTCCATGCATCTTATTAATTCTATAGAAACGAGGCAGCTATGGATATGCGATAATAAGGTTTCGGCAGCCGTACCAAATTGAGTTTAGGTTTCGGTAGCTAATCCACTAGAAATGAAATTGGGCAAATCACGAACGGCAGAGCACCATTAACTTTATCAAGCAATTAATTCCAGAAAGTATATAAGATCAATAATAATTGAAGGAAATCACCAAAAGATTTGATCACCCAATTAGGACATTTGGAAAATTACAGACGTCGAACAGCAAAATATTTGACCCAGGCGACCCTGAAAATTGAAAACGTAAGAACTTATTGGGACTTCTGCAGCCAGTTCGGAGGCATTATGCAAGTGTATGCCCTAACAATCGTTTGGCTCCGAATTTGGAACGAGGTGATCCACGATGAAATAGTTGTGTACCGTGCCATTTAGTACCTCATTGTAGATCTTCGTTTAAGTTCAGCAAGCTCATTGTAAAACTTTGAACAGCGCAAAGTGAAACGAACACATGGTACCTGATGGAAATAAACTTTGACTACCAACTGGCATACCTAAGATTCCTCGGATAATTTTAATATGCCTGCTAGGAAGACTATACAACTTAATATTCTCTTGTTACCAAAAATTTGCTTGTAATATAAATATAAGGGTGACGCCTCAAGTGGTGGACTTTCGAATCTCTACAATACCAGAGTTGGAAATTTGGTCCAACATTATATGCTGGAACAGCGGTTAGTTTAACTGGAGAAAATATTACTTTCTAACCTAATGCCATTATAGATCTTAGAAGTGGGTTGATAAATTCGTTCTTTTTTGTACATCAGAGGCTAATGAACATCCTATGTATATTTCTCTTTAACAATCCCTTTCAATGGTAAAATATTGTTATTATCTACCCTGATGGATAGTCTAGTTTGTAGAAACTATCTATACTATTATTCTCATAATAGCGTACTACTCTTTCTATGTTTCTATGTTTCCATCAACTTTTTCGCAGCTAATGCCTTGCTATTGAATCCTGCACATATTAAACGAATAATCTAAACTTACTAACTCACATTGAACATGTCTCTTCTAATATGTTTTGCAACTAGACTCTCCTTCTTAAAGCGACTTCATAAACCTGATGCCACGTCTTGGAATCGAATATGGGGATCGGTCACTTGGCAGCTCTGCTCCAAACTTGAGAGTGCAACTCCGCCATTTTTTCAACGACAAAATTGCTGCTTTTAATGCTTTGCTTCATCACGTAACGATCTGGTTCAACCAGCAGCTGGCGTTGATACGAGTCATTCTTCTAGCACTCGTGGCTGTGGGCTTTATTGCTGTGACTGTGGTATTGATATTCCACCAGTACTTTGTACATTTGCTCTACCAGCTTGCGGATACGTGGCACACTTTCCAATATGGCCAGCTACTTCTTTTCACACTTGTGTTTTTGGTAGGGTTCCCGCCGTTGATAGGCTTTACTGCTTTGTCTACGCTTACCGGAATGGTTTATGGATTTCCAGGAGGCTGGCCATTGTTAGCTCTGGCGTCGATTTCCGGCTCTGTGGTCTCGTTTGTGGTGAATCGGTATTGGCTCCACGGGTATGCGGTTCGTTTAGTCAATCATAACGAGACCTTCCGTGCATTTGCGGAGATTCTCAAGGAGGAGAACTCTCTTCTTTTACTTGTGTTATTACGATTGTGCCCGTTGCCGTACTCGTTGTCGAACGGAGCTCTTGCGGCAATTCCGGAGCTCTCACTTGTCACATACACTCTTGCTTCGCTTGTGACTTCTCCCAAGCTCTTTATCCACCTTTTTGTTGGCCATAAGCTCAAAAACTTGAGTGACAGCAAATCCACAACTGCATCAAAGATTGTAGACATCGTATCCATCGCTATAACGGGTTTAGCTCTCGCTGTGGCTACCTTTCTTATCTACAGTAGAATGCAAGAAAAACTCCTGTCTTATAGAAATGGCAGTAGCAATAACTTCAGCAACCAAAACTATGATAGAATGATATTCGGAAACTTTGAAGACGACTTGGAGCTCGCAAGCAACGACGTCGAGTTGAACTCAGCAGACTTTGATGCTGACAACTTCATCATTGAGGATGAAGATGAATTGCTAGACGAAAACCACCATTCAGAGGCACTACAAATCGACCATACGAATAGCATTGACAAGAGTAGCGACACCAATTCCAATATATTGCCACTTGCCGATAATGGCACATCGGATTGGGACGAAGATTTCGACTTAGATCTCTCCAACTCCAGTAATAATAGAAACTATTGACAAATGTATATATGTAATATGATTCCTCCACTTTAAATTTTGCTATTGAGAGTATATTATAAGGATTAGGGATTAACTATATATTGCATATATCCTACCTAGACGAAGACTCCCGTGTATCTTCAATTCTCTTATTCTGTACTGTTAACGGGGAAGACACTAATCGACAAAAAACAATCTTGTTCTTCTTCTTTCGATTCTATCCTCTTTCGACAACCCACCCTTTTCAAAGTTTCCATGTGCATCATAAAAACCCTCGCCGTTCATGATTCTGGTGGCATCTTCTTCGCAGAAAACAGACCCATTTATCAAATAGTAGTCTGATGTGATGCCCATACTACAATGTTGACAAGTCAAACATTCCAAGTGCCATTTCTGCTCCAATTCGTTTTCAATGCACTCGCCTTCTATTCCATAGTTACAGTAGGTACAAACCGTATTGTTCAACTGGTGATAATGGGTAAAACAGTAAGGCTTGTCGTCGAGAGCATAACATTGAACGCTCTTATTAAACTGGATATTACAGCCATCTTGGAAACAGGAGAAACAAGACCTATGCCATTGTCCTGATAACTCTCCGGTCTTGGAGTAAATCGACTTTTGCTGTCCTTTGGCATTGCTAAGGATTGCTTGGGTACAAGCACGACAAGGTCCTTCGCCAGGAGCATGTTCAATTGTGGAATGTTGATCAAATCCAATAGCAGCCTGTTCAATCTCGTCACTTTTAATGGGTTCATGTGTTTCGGTCATGAACACCAGTGGAGATTGTTGTGTTTCTGGGATCTTGAAATTAAGATGTTGCAACTCTTCTTCCACTTTATGGTTCTTGGGTACTAATGGCATAACAACCTCTTCTTCTCCGGCTTCATCTTTATCTTCTTCACTTTCATCTCCTATTCCAAGGATTGAAATCTCTTCAGGCACATCATCTCCGAAAGTGACTCCCTTCTTAGCAAGTTTTTTCACTGGAAAGGAAGGGTTGGAGAGAACAGCTGGCTCACTTGGATGGTGTACAGATAATGGTTTGACAGATTCAAAGGTCACATCCGTAGACAGATATTCAAAATTTTCTGTTCTATCTTGAGTGCTGTCACTTTTTGGATAAATAATGCTTTCTTCTGTGGGAATGTTCGGAATTTGAATCACATCAGGGACCGTGATCTCAAAACTAGGCATAGCTGGGCTCACATATACTAGTTGTTGAACAATCTGTCCATCTGGAGCAACAAGAAGCTCTTCAACTTCACTCTGAGGGAACACTTCAGCATTGTCACCATTTTCAGAAGGTGTCTTCAAACTACCGTTGAGCTTCAAGTTATTAAGTTGTCTTTGTAATTCCTTTTCGACTTCATCATCTTCTTCAATGTACATAGTTTCCTTGGAAATGATGGAACTCACCATTGATAGAGCACTCTTTCTATTGGGGCGGTCATCATTCTCAGTAGCTGTATTGAGGAAGTTGTTGAAGTCATTATTTGGATTTTCGTTGATATTTACTGGGACTGATTCCTCAAAACCAGGCGATTCGGGATATGCGTACTCCTCCTTTATTTGAGGAGGTACAGACATGTCACTTCCAACGGTTGCCCTGAATCTGGCGAGCCCGATTTCCGATGGCGAAGTCATGGGTAATGCTGGAGGAGTGTTCATTGATGAAACGGACGAAGTTCTGGGAGTGTAATTTTTGTGACTCTCTACATCCTTTTTGAAATCATCAAGAGCATTCGATAATCTGTCAGCTTGATGCTTCATTTCCTCATCAACTTCAGTATAAGTCTGTACTTTAATTTTTGGGATGTTCTGATGTGTATGACCAGGATTTGAGCTCTGCTTTGCTGTTTGAATATGACCTCTGCTTCCGTTTCTACGAGGGTCATAACGAGGGTCATAGCGTTGGCCGTGCATTGGCTGTTGATGTGGATACTGTTGCACTACCGGAGACATCTGCTGAGGGAACTGTTGCATTACTGGAGATCTTGTCTGATGGTTTGAATAATACATCGGTTGTTGTGCAGCGTGGTTGTGGTGCAATCTATGCTGATGAGGCACGGGTGGTCGTTGTTGGTACGACTGAGCAGAACTGTAGTGCTGTACTGGGTGCTCTCTGTGCCCAGTCATCTCATACTGGTCCATAGTTGGAGCGCTGCTATGGGAATCGTTTGGCGGTAACACGGAGAAATTTTCATTGTCGGGGCTCGACAGATGAATTTGTAAACCCGTTAAAGTTGGAGGAATCTCCGCATTTTCGTCAAAAGCTGAAGGAATCAGTTTGTCAATGCTGTTGTTGTTCAGATGGAAAGAACCTAATCCTGAACCTGAGCCTAAGTCAGAGCCTGATGTGGTATTGTAATCGTCCATTGTGGTTTCTCTGGTGTCTTCAAAAGAGTTTTCTTTGCGAGACATGCTATCGGCTAGATCATTTTCCGATTCGGACAAGTTCTCTATGTCGTCGATGTCATGGCTAGATTCGTTGTGATTGAGATCAAGTTTCAAGTTCTTGTAATTTTTGTTGGTATTGTCCAAGCCGTAGGATCTGGGAGAAGGGCTGAAGTCAAATTCTTCTTCAGATAATACCTTCTGGTGAATTACAAACTCCTGGTGTTCGTCTATGGTTGTGGAACTGGCCATTCTCTGAGCGATGCTCGAGGTAGAGTCGTGATGCTCGTTGTTGCTCATGTAGGTGTAGTTATTAGTATGAGCCAAGTCATGCGATTCTGAGTACGATCTGGTAGGTGGAGATACTGGATATGGAGCGTTCTTATCCACAAACGTCGTGCTTTTGGCACTTGTGGGTACTCTGTAGGGATTCTTGAATGTCAAGTCGCCGGCTGTAGAAGCTGGAGTAGTCATTGAGGACGTCGAAGCGTTTTTTGAGTAAGACGAGATCATTGGTGAAGATTTGGCAGACGTTGGAGACGTGGAAGAAGACTTGGGAGGAGTGATCGTCCTTTCGCTGTTCTTTCGGCGTGAATGGCCCGAGAAGACGGAGCCGGTATCGTTGGCAGACTTGGGAGGTTTATAGACGTCGAAGCCAGCTCGTTCGTAGACGCCTTTGTATCTGTGTTCGGCTTTCAACGGAGGGAAGGCCGAGTCTATGGGTCTGCTTGGATGGTCCATTCGGATGTGGTCTGGGAATGAGTTCATTGTTGGAAGGTGGGAACTACAGCACTAAAGTAGTCTGAAACCAAGGCGAAGACAACAAATAGATCAACAATAACAAAAAAGGAAGGTAAACAATCAGTCAAAAGATAGTTCGACAAAATGGGCAACACCACCAATTCGGGCACTCAAAGATTGGGATAATATTCTTGTCGCTGTATATATTACCAGATGACACGAGAGCACACGAAACGAGACGACTTGAGCCGAGATGGTTGACTTGTGAAAGTAGACTTGGTGCAGAGATGGAACTTTTCCACAAGAAGAATATGTAGCACGATGTTGAACGCTGCCCTGGAAAGTAGAAAAGGGTGTAGCGAACTAGAAGTGGAAGTAGTGAAAAAAATACGGACCAAAACCCACTGTGAAAAATCAACTCTCGCCAGACTAAATGTACAATGTACAATGAATTAAATTTGTAAACACAGACTAAGTAATCGCGCCTAACTTTACGTGTATTGTGACACAAAGAGACAATAACCACGACGCGAGATTCGGAATATGCAGACAGAAAACGACACCCTACCAACTTTTTGCCAGGGCAGCGACTAGATGTCAACGGTGGTAGGATGAAGGAGGGACAATATTAGTGATAGTTAACTTTTGAAGCAATTGGTCAAGCGAATGGTGAAACAATTAGTGCAAATAGTGCTTATTTAAATTAGTAGCAAAATATTGGCAATTCGCAACGCAGAATTTCTTCTACAAATCAGTCAATATTCTCGCCGCCAGCGTCTGTCGCTGTGTTATGGTATTGTCTATTGTCACTTGTATGAAGCTGCGATCTACAATGCACTGTATCGTCTATTCCAATCGGACCAGAGGCTTGGGAAACCGTAGACGGCTTATTTTGATGTCTGAGGCTTGTCTGGACTGTGTGCAGAGAGGTATGAGAATGAGTGCAGAAGTGGATTGGTTAGAGAAGTAACTTGACGATATCTCTCTCCAACTTTACTTTTTTTCTTCCAAAACTTCTACAAGTACCTCGCGAGTATGATTTTGGAGCTTCATCTATGTTCGTCTTCATCTTTTATATTGCCCTTCTCCATTAATAGCCTTGGTCACGATTTGCCCGGACAATTGTGATATTATTGTTTAGCCTTCGTGTCTGCAGGGAATAATGTATGAGCTCCTCCATTGAACAATACGCGTCGTGGCCCAGCGTTAGCGCAATTTTTCTATAATTAGTATTATTTCGGTCGAGACAAAAGGAAATAGCGCTCTAGTCTAAATCCAACGCGAAGCAACTAAAATTGTATAGTTGTGGTTTTGGTGGCACTAATAGTAGGAAAGACATGATCTACTGTCTGACTTCGCCCACTGTTTATGTTGATTAATAATTATTATGCCATCAAGAAGTCGTAATCACATTGTAGTACCATTCATCATTGTAACGATAATGCTTGATCACTTTTAATCTCATATTCGTGTTCGTGTATTTCAGTAGTCCCGAAATGGCGATAGAATTCAGGAGAACTGAACCCTTTCAATTATCATCGGTAAGAATGCAGGTGCAAATATACATAATTAGTATGTTTCAAAAACAGTACATGCAAGCTGGAACCCATGTTCTAGTGCTAGACACGGTCCTAGACATATGACTTATGAAACATCCGTCAACTTGCCGCAACTAGCATAATCAGTTCAGAGGGGTGAACCACCCAATCGGCTTTCGGCGAAAGCTTCACGTCAAAGTGCATGAAGATGATCTCACTGAGTGGCATTTTCCTCAAGGACTATCCTTAAGTACTGTTTTAGTTAGTAGACTATATCCGCTGTAGGCCAACATTCTTTTCGTAGACCCATGGCAGCTCTAGACTTTAGATGGCTGTTTCAGAAATTTACATGCTATAATCAGCCTTAATATCTGGAACACATGATTCAACTTCGAGATTCAGAGTGAAATTGTTTATACAGTTCAAATTCGAAACTTGGCATGAAACGAAGCCATATGCTTCATTTCATTGGCTAGTGCTTTCGGACATTCCCTCTAATGCCTTCTAAATACTATTTGCAGTATTTTGACTTATGAGGGTCCAGTTTTGGTGAGACAGCTTAAGCACTATTTTGCACCCATTGAGTCTTGTTTAGGAAACAGTCGCAGTAAAGTATTCATTCTTATCATACTTATTTCCTCACAAGATGTAAGTACATGAAGAAATGTCGAAGTTGAGATAGAGTGATAGATAGAATATGTACAACCTTGAAGATAATCAGAATCAGGCATTCACCCTATTACAGATACAGCTGTTAAGTGAATGTGTTATGTGCACTACTAGGATAGAAAGTAAATGAGAACTCAATTTGCAATATAGTTAACGAAATATCGTTTGTATCAACGATTATACTTACAATTCATACTTAATGAAGATAGTAGAGAGGGCGCTCTTACTTTCGTTCATAGCCCGAAGACGATTTACGATATGGACGAATTCAGTTTTCCAGATTGGAGCCAGAACAGAAACTATGCTCAAGGAGCAGTGCCAGTTTGAAGATCACCAGATAGCGAATATCGACTTGCTCGACTTCCTGCTGGATGTAGATCCGCTTGCATCTATAAACTCGGAGTTGATGGAAAGAATAAGCTATGTGGACAAAGATGGACAGAGAATATTTAAGAACGTAATAATCCTCAGAGGTATGCAAAGACTTCCAGCGAGTAGCCAGAAATGTCTCTATGAGTTCATTAGCATGATCGACCAGTTTGACACTAACGAATCACAGGATAATTGTGATGTCAAATTTAAAGACTATGTTATTCGAAAACCAGAGCTTTTCATTATCATCCCTATCCTTGACGACAAGTTGTACTATGACAAGCTTTTTCAATATCTCAAGGAGAAGTTCTGGTTTTGCATCCACCAGAAATCGAAAGCAGACGAAGAGATTCTTCAAAACTTCCAGAGTTGGTCCATGCCATTGACTCATTCTAGCTATGAAGAAAACGTTCTTTTCTTGCGAGAAGAGGCTCTGAAAGTACATGTAGCGCCAGATATCAAACGTTATATCTATTCACTTGTAGTACATACTCGAAATCACAGATTGACTTCGTTGGCACCTCTTCAGAGCCGTTTGCTGACTCGGGCTATTGACGAAATTCGTGATCTCTGTGTGGCACTTGTAGCTGTTCAAAACTACAATACAGATGAGTTGTACGTGACACCAGATCATGTAAAAGTAGCAATGCGAAAAGTTGGATACTGGCTCTGTGATTGGGAGTGTAATCCTTTATTTACGCCACCTCCAAAGTCTCAGAAACAGGGATTTGACGAGAACATCGAATACCAGAAAAGAATGGAAATCAAAATGTTGACGGGAGACTGGTATGGAAGTGATTACACGTATGTGGAAAGGTACATCGACAGGATGCGGTCCGAAAAGGATGAAAACTCACCAACCGGGTATACGAACCAGGTGATAGAGGATGTGATAGCCAAGGTGCGGCCACCGATTTAGGTATGTAATATAATGAACTTGATGACTCCGTATAATAGAACAGTAGAGAGTCGAGAGTAAGGAGCAATTGTATGAAGAGAAGCTAAGGCTATAAATCTACAAGACTTGAGGAAATCTCAGATAATGTATGTTGTTGACAATTAACAATCTTCATGGACATTATTTCTACACTCAGATTATCTAAAATTCATTCAATTTTATTAACTCTACGACAAGTAGATGTATGTACTAATTCACGTCTCGTACTTCAACTTATCAAATCCTAATTGATACCTTCTATGGTTGTCATTTGTATATAGTGTCAATGCGTTACTGAATTCGGTTTTCTGGACGCTCAATTTGCGGATGGCTTAAGCCATCACGACCTCTTTGGTGGCTTACTATTTATCCTATGCTTAAACGTAAAACCGAAATAATACACTGCAATTCAAATCTACAATTCCGAACCATTCGTACGTTTTCTGTCAAATTCTAGTATTCCACATAATATGTTGTCTGACGTCTTCAAAAATTCTTTGTTTGGTGCTCTGCTCGCACATTTATTTCACTTCTCTCAATGGTTATACTTATCGTGGGCTTCTCATTAAATTCTTGCCTAATGCTAATTTAACTCCTACTACTACACTGTGAGACATCTTGGCACATAGCTCATAGATTCGACTGTATCCATTGCACTACCTTTGGAAGATTTGGGAAATCCCTGGAATTCCGTTCATGCTCCCCTTGATATTTTCTTCTATCTGAGGAGAATTGTGATGTACGAGCTCATTAAAAATATCTGCAAATAATAAAAGCAATATGCTCCGGAGTTGTCGATCGTCATTTGCTTTGATCTCGTAATCCTAATTCCGCTTACGGTTGTACTTTTTCCCAATATGTTAGAATTCTAGGCTGGGCGGAAAATCCTTGCTACTTTCCGACCAAATGGGTACAACAGGTAGTCAACTCGTTCAAAATGAATTTCCTCTTTTTATCAATCTTGCCCGACTTGTACCTGAAGCAAATAATTGATATCGACCATAAGTAGCTACGTTAAGGTCATTGAATGACTCTTGCACTCTAAATTTCTGTCACGTAAACATACATTGGCGCATTGCTGCTTCTATAAAATTGAAATTGATATTGAATAGTGATAAAGTAGAAGAGAGACGTAGATTCATAAAACAAGAATTTTCACATTTTGGTAAGACAAGAAAACCGACGTAGAAACATAATGAGGACAAATAACCATACATAAAAACAATAAAGGGAAGGCAGGGAAGAAGGAATAGGGACATCAAACGTTAATTAAGGGAGAATCATCCATGACTTCGTCAAATATAAGATCGTAGTTAGAATTGTCAGAGGTGAAGAGATCAATCTCGTTGGGCTTTTTAGCAAAGTCACCATCGTTTTCAGTGGAAGCTTTGTATCTCTTGAGAATTGGCTGTGCTTCCAATAAGAACTGGTCGTCATTCGAGTGTCGGCGATCTTCATTGTTCTCATGGTCGTTGTCTTCCAAGCCTGTGTCCTCTTCACCGTAGTTGTACGAATTCAAAGATAACAATGAGCTTGGAGAAGTGAGCAGGTTTGTACCAGAAGTGTTGAAGGACTGGTTGTAGCCTTGCTGGTGGTTGTAGTGCTGCTGCTGGTTGTGATGAACTTGATGATGTATATTGCTCTGGTATGTTGTTGAGTTATTTCTGAAAATAGCTGGAGTCACAAACTTGAACGATGCCGAAGTAGAGACAGAAGTTCTGTTGTTTGGTCCATAGTTTCCAGATTGAACCGAGCTCAGAAGGATAGGTGTGGCATTATTAGTAGAAGTAACAGAGGTTGTAGGGTTCGTGGGAATATTGTTCAAGAGAAAGTCGTCGATGATCTCTTGTTTGATTTTGACTTTGTCCAACTTGTTTGAGTCGTGATGATAGTAGCCGGCCGGAGTTGGGTTCGATCTACTCTGGCGCAAAGGGTAGACTTCTGTGGTATCGGTGACAGAATTGACATTGAAAGTGCCATTGGCGCTGGATCTGGGACCATTGTTAGCAGCAGAATTGGTAGAAACAGGCACCGGTGCTTCGTCGTCGTTGGAGAAGATCAGGTAAGAGGACGGCGAATGCATGAGAGAGTTTGTGTTGGAGTGAAACTCACTTTTCATCTGCTTTGGACTCAATTGGGGGGACAAGTTGGGCGTCGGTGTCATAGATCTCGGAAGCTTTGCCGATGGAGCGGAGGTTTGAGCCGACGACGCTGCTGGAGCAGTAGGTTTCAGGGCTAACTGCTTCGATAAATTGGACTTGTACAGCGAGTGGAGATCGCTTCTCAAGGAACCCAACACCGACTTGTACTTCTTGTTCTTGATGAGTTCATCGAGGTTGTAGCCGTGCTCGGCAGGAAGTAAGAAGCGAATCAAGTCTTCCAAGCCTTTTACTCGGTTTTCGACATCTGTCAAATGGGCTCTGGTAAGCGGCGATCTAACGGTTCGAGGACTATAGGAGCAGCACCAGTTATGTTGGATACATTTAGTACAGCGAGGGAAGTCTTTGGAACATTTCAATTTGCGTTTGCGGCAAGAATCGCAAGCTTGTTCGATATTGGCGTTGGCAGCAGCTGCAGCGGCAGACGATGCCGATGCCGATGAGCTAACATCGGAACTGGACGACTTCCGGGGGGAGTCCTTGGGATTCATAGTGGAGTCGCTCATATAGGAAGAGAAGCTAGATGAGGCAGAACACGAACTTGAGGTTGAAGTCGATAGCGTCAGAGCCGACAGCGAGGCTGACATGGCCAGGGATTGGTCTGTATTAATATAATAATTTTCAGTTGAAGTCTGTAAGGCTGAGGATATGTCGGAACGATAATTTGGAGTCGTCGCAATATTTTCCAGACTATAATTATCTGACTTAGGGGAGGAGATGCAGCCGCCGCTGACAACTGCAGAATCAAGTTTCCCGGTGCCTAATTCGACAGAGCCTGTGGATGCAATTGTACTGTCTTCCAAGTCTGTGTCACTGACGGCGGCACTATTGGGGTAAATAATTTTATCGTCGTTTATTGTTTGGTGCTGGAACTCCAGACTGGAAGCAGGTTCGAAATTTTCAGGCTCCATCTAGATTTGGAAAATAGAATTAGTCCAAGGAGACAAATAGGGAATTATGGATGATCTCTCCGGTCAATTTGTTATTTTATTAATCGTTTTGTCACGTCCAGAGGTTGTATACGGTACTGACTAGTATAGGAACCCTCGGATTTGTGATACTTTACTCAAATTTTGTAATATATGAGAAATTTCTGATAGCAGGTACGGTGCAGCCTTACTCTGGATGGTTAATAATTTATAACTAATACTCGAAACAGGGGGTGAAAGTTATATGGTTGAAGATTATAGGGGCGGTAGTCTTCGGAAGTCCAGGAATTGGATGATAGAGGACTGTTTTAAATGAGTTTTGTGGAAATCTCGAAAGTGTGTGGGTCAGATAATGTCGGGCAGTAAGCTTCAATGGTTTGTTGGTTCTTACGAGGGATTATAATCCATTAAACTTTCCCCTATGTCTCATAAATAAGAAATATTATTCTGTTGAAAACTATTAAGAGAAAAAGAAACCAGGATACTTCATCGTATATATAAAGGAAATGTACAAATAAACAAATACGATCATACGTCGAAGGTGTATTTTGAGCTCATTGAAAATTTTAAATGTTGGTAGTAGCAGCAATCTAACAACGGGTGGTGGAACTTTTTTTTTTTGTATCAAGAATATCTTGTATCTATCAAACAGATACAGAACATGCATAGATCACGGTATGACAGGGGTGGATTGGGTTTATTTTGCCAGAACTGCAATCAATTGTTTTGCTATAGGTGCCATTGAAGCAATTCTGATCGACAATGGCGTCTGCTAAACGTGTGGAACCTCTTCCAGAAACAGGTCTTGAATTGTATCTCTCGTTATTTAATAATATCTCCAGCCGTTCCGAAGACAAAATACGGCGAATCCGAAATAGGATATCCAGACTCAATTGAGCAGACTGGTGTCTACAGTCTACGGTCTAACTATAGAAGATTGGGTCTGTTACAGGACATAATGCTACGTTTCGAACATGGAAGGTCTAATTCTTGGTGGGCCACTGGTTGCTTCAAGTGGTCGCACCTCAAATAAATCGCTCAAGATCTGTTCATAACTTTTTCACCCAAACCGTGCAGTACGCTGTTGCATCTTGCTTAGTTCCCTATTATCTTCCAATCGTGGTCAGATCTCTACTTTGGTTCTCTACCATGGTAGCTGTTCAACGGCCCATGGCCGTTCCAACAACTACAGTATCCTCTGGCTCTACAAACCTTTGGTACTGTTGGAGTCGACAATGTTCCACAAATTCGTGCTTGAAGCACTCCAATTTTTCAGCCAACAAATAATAATGTTTGCTCCTCTATTATCTAAATTAAGAAAAAATTGAGGTATAATTTTCAATCCCCTCTTTGGCACATACCTCATCTCAAAGATTCTCAAGACTTTCTGTGCGTTTCCATTTGCACACCGTTGATTTTTTTTACAGGCTCTGTCACCAGCGAATGCAGGACCAAAGGCACACACACACTTCGTCCATTCGCTCGTTGCACAACCACATCTGGCTGTTTGTTGGTCTCGGCGAACATATAGGTGCTGGAAACGGTGCAGCCTGGGAAAAATTCAACAAAAGAAAACGAGGTGGTTTCACCAGAAGGCGGTTTCACCTTTGGCTGAAATCGAGACAAGTAATGTTGACATAGAGCAAATCATTTAGGTGCCGATAGCGGCAAACAGCTCAATAACCCAAACAGCGAATTCTACATGCATTTGGCAAACGCATTTAGTGCGTATACTTTATTGGCAGGTCGGTGTTCGTTATCGGTGGAAACGCCGGTGCTTGAATGGTGGTAATATTCCGTGCCCGGTGAAGTAATTTATTCTTTACCCGCTGAGACGGGAAATCATGCCTGCGCTCGGAGTTGCCGCCCACCGGCGTAGATAGGACAATATTACTATGCAAAGACGGATCAAGTAGAGCTCCCCCTCTTCTGATTTTTTGTCGAGTCAATTAATATTGTTGCAGCTCTGACGATCAGCAATTTAACGCTATGAGGGGATACGCAAGGCGTGTCATTCTTGTCTGGAATTATGTCTGGGTGTACATAGGGGTTCATTGATAGTCAGATGAATTTTGAGTTGGGACGCACGACCAGCCGCTGGAACCTTCGGTTAACTTTATTGGTTAAGGTTTGCAAACAAGGAGCTCTAAAGTGATTTTTTCACACGCTGCAGTGCAAATGTGAATTGAGCGGTTGACTCGATTTACCTTGTTCGTTCTGTTCTGCAACGTGTGGAAAGATCTCCGTTTCCTAAGACGAAGTTGCGATAATTATTGCACGCTGTGTCTGACGGTTTGCGGTTGATATTTTATCGTTACTATATACGACTATTGTCTGTTTAGCTACACAACGAATTCTTGGTTGAAATCAGCTTTGTTCTATAGAGAATTTTAAGGGAATTTCAACGGAATTCCTAACTATTGGAGGACAAGAGCTGGTATGATATCATCAATGGCTCGCAAACTTCGGCTCACTGATGCAATGCCATTCTAGCAGGCTCTGTCAGTAAAGGAAACTACATAGGTGGCCAAATACCTACGCTACAATCTTGCTTCGCCTGCGGTAAATGTGAGAACTTTGACGCTCTTGGAGCTGTCAATTTGGCATTATTATTGGTTCTCTGTTTCGTTATTCCAGAAGCATTATTTGCTATCTCCTCCGTTATCCATTAGCAAGAATTGGTTGCAACTTTTCGGAGAGGTTTACCGTCAGTTAATATGCAGTATCAAAGATTGACCGAAATTCTTCGGTCGTTTATGCCCGCATTCAAGAAACAACAAAGAAAAAAATTTGGGTTCAGATGAGGGGAACCGTAAACTGTAAACTGGTGTGGGTCAAATTGCATGTTGAGGTTGTATTATTCACGGACTAAAAAATATTCCATAGTTCTGCATTTCGGAAAAACTTTTCGACATTATCAGCCGGGCTTCATGAGTACACATTAAGGCTTAGAATGGCATTTTCTGAACTGGTGCTGAAATGTAGCTTTTCTCTCATGTGCTCATAGTACAGGAAAGATGAAACTTTGAGCACATTGTTGCTTGGCAAGCTTTGCAACCTAATAAAACACATTGCGACAACATCAATATGGTAAAGAAACACTGAAAACTGGGGTTTGTAGATTCTATGGCAATGTTGGAAGCCTCTGATGATAAGTTGTAGATTTCTTTAATTATAATGCTGTACTTGTTCAAGCTACTCTTCTCTTATTTCGTTATTCTCTACTTTTGGTTGTTCAAATCTAAATATTCTACAATTTATTAGCCAAATTTAGCTTATATTTGTACATACATTAAATATGCCAATGAAAATTAATCATAATCCTTTCAACTATTCCGACTATCAAACTCGATGAAACTAGCAACTAAAAACTAAACTAACAAATAAGCAATGAATAGCAATAAATATCAACAAACTCGAGCTGAACATCCAACTCTTGTACTTCCGTACAAAACATGGAAACCGAACCCTCCGCTATGGTGCCAGTTCGGAATGATCAGTGAGTGTAAAAATGCACTAGAATATGGTTTCAGATCCCTAAACAACCTTACTATTACACAGCCCAATGCTCTATACGGTATCGTCGTGGTAAACAAATCTCGTCAGTTTGGGATTCAATGGTGCTCTTTTGACGTAAGCAGCATCATCAGGAGGTCGTTCGTTCTTGTCATTTGTGTTGAGCATCGACTGGATGCTCAACAATACTGCTTCTATCAGACATGCTGGTGTCCAGTCGTCTCCCAACAAGTTCAAACAAATGTGACCATTTGAATAGACGTGTGGATGCACCGGTATCTTCGGTATTCCACTTGGAATAACTACTGTGTCTTTATTATCCTTGTCCTTGTTGTCATTATCATCGTCATCTATCACTATCTCATCAAAGATTATAAATTGAACTCGCGGAGAATCAACAGGATACTCCGCAGTAATGATTATGCTGAGATGAAATAAATCTTCCGTTTTATAAAGTGCATGATTGGTTACTTCTATACGGAAGATGAAGTCCGTTAAGTTCTCGTCGTTTTTTACCATTGTGATTCCAGGAAGGTTATTAGTGGAGAGAGACTTGTACTCCTTGAGTAATCTCTTAAAAAATGGATGTCTACCTCCGGCCATGTTCCTGCAATTTATAAGGTGATAATACTAGAAGCTTTTAGCTCAGTTTAATAGTGAGAAGATTCAGTTTAGACAAAATTATAGAGTTCACACCAATTGGTTTATACAAAGAGTGTCTTCAGATAGTGAACTATACTGAGCTGCTGTCCTATATTTATGCAATCGATATTTTTCAGTTCTTTGCGCCTCGACAATTCCTGTACATAACAAGGTAGCTTGCAACAGCAATGGCTGCGAAGAAACAATAAATAATGTGTAGATTAATGTTATAAAAACTACTTATGCAATTACAAGGGCATTCCCCTCATTTTGGGTTTGAGTGGTGCTGCCCTGGCACCATTAGATGAACTTCCATTACCGACATTCCTAGTTCGGGGAGCAGACGACTTGCTACGTCCACGTTGTGACTTTGAAAATCTTCGTGGCCGAGAAGGTGCTTTCAGTCTTCCCTGTGATCTAACTTGTGACTTGTTTTGAGACCGAGATTGCGTTGACATGTTCTGCCTTAAGTTATCGAAAATTTGACGATCTGTTTGTGGAGGTGGAAAATATGGCGAGACAGCCGTGGCTGTACTAACATTAACTATATCTGAATTGCTCACAAAACTTGAATTGGGTGAAGTTTGCTTTTTCCTTTCTCGAGATAACACTCCCAACGTTTTTTTGAAGTGAGTGAAATATTCTATTTGTTCCTTTACAATACCTTGAATTTTAGAAAAGTCTCTCTTGTTCGTCGGCAATTTATTAGACATTTCTCGAAGAGATATCTCGCTGACAAATTGACCCAACGGAATGCCAATCTCCGACAGAACTTCAATTCTAATTTTATTAAGTTCATAATAGGCATGGTCTACCTGTTCGACAGTGACACTTCCCTCGGACAGTAATCTAACTTCCGGAAGAGTTATAGGTACATTATTGTTCATTGAATTCATCCTCGATATTTCACGTGCCGTAACAAACGACTCATGATATTTGAAACTATTGAGATTGGAGTGGATCGAAGAAGTATTTGTTGTTGATGATATCCCATTTCCAATTTGTTGTCGCATTCTTTTCTCATTACTAAATTGAATGTGAATCTGCTTCATACCTCTCAAGACTTGATTTGCATTCTTGCCTATGCGAACATAGTTCGAAGCAAAACCACCCTTCATGATTTGGTATTCTACAAGGCACTCTTCGCTTAATAAATAGAAGAAGATTCTCTCAACATCCGTCTTATCCAATGTGTTCCCTTTTCCGTGATATGGATTAAGATTATGACCCATTTTCATAATTTTGCTACTTTTGGCTCCCTTGAACACATCCTGGCAATGGAGAACTGTCACTCTTTCATCCTGAATAGATTGAACCAAATTGATGATACTTTTAGCATATTCTGTACAGTTTACTTCCACAACTGAGACACCACTTGAATTTTGACAATTATCACATTGCTTCCGACATTCTGCCGGACTAAAAGACTCATTAAAGTACTGCAAAACTTGCTGTCTTCTGCAGTCAGTAGTGTTCTCACAAAATTGAACTACTTGTCTAAGCTTAGCTAGATGGTTTTCTTTCCCTTCCTTTGTCAACTCGTCGTCTCTTTGGATCATACTCTGAAGCAGTCGAGCATCTTTATAAGAGTAGAACATTATACAGTCGGATTGTTTGCCATCTCTTCCAGCTCTACCGGTTTCCTGATAGTATCCTTCCAAGCTTCGAGGTATAAATAAATGAATCACATATCTGACGTCGGGCTTATCAATTCCCATTCCGAAGGCAATCGTGGCACAAATCAACTGAATCCTTCCCGTTTGCCATTGAGATTGAATGTCAAATCTATCTTGGGGAGACATACCAGCGTGGTAGAATGCAGTGTGTAGTCCATACAGATTGAGTTTAGCACTTGTCTGTTCACAAGACTGTTTCGAATGACAATAAATTATACCCGTCTTCGCATTCTGCATTCTTAAAATGTAATCTTTTATCCACTCAACGTAGTTTGCTGACTTCCACTTTATTTCGTAATACAAGTTTGTTCTGTTGAAACTTTGCTTCAAAAGAACAGGGTTCTCCATTTTCAAGTTGTGGACAATATCCAATCTGACCTTTTCATTGGCCGTTGCGGTTAGCGCCATTATAGGAACCTTGGGAAATCTTTCTTTAAAGAGTCCCATACTCTGGTAATCTGGTCTGAAATCATGTCCCCACGAACTCAAGCAATGAGCCTCATCTATCACAACTCTGGCCAATTTGTTGGTTTCATACAATTTGCTTATGATTTTTTGGACTACATTAGATGTGTTTGCTTTTTCTGGGGAGAGGTACACTAAATCAAGAAAGCCCTCTCTAAATAAATGCATTGTCTGTTTGTTCTCTTCCGCTGAAGCTTTGGAACTAATCATTCCTGCCTTCACATTCTTGTCCAATAGGTGCTGAACTTGATCTTGCATCAATGAAATCAAGGGAGAAATAACAACAGTTGTACCATTTGTCTTGCCACCTTTAATAAGAGCAGGCAACTGATAACACAAAGATTTACCACCGCCTGTTGGCATCAACACAAACACATCTTTAGATTGCAAACTAGCACAGACTGCTTCCAATTGATTTGATCTGAATGACAGTAACTTGAAGACAGAATTTAAAACAGAGAATACTTCATCAATAAAAGGCTCAGAGCCCGGTGGAATATTCTCTTTATTGGGGCCCTTTCCAGCGATAGGCTGCTGATTATTCAATATATTCATTAGCTCGTCATCATCATCACTGAATTCAAGATCACTTTCAATCTTCGGCGGAACAGGTCTGTCAATATTCGTAGATTCACTGAGCGCCGTGGGGTGGGTTCGTGTATTTGCAATTTTGATTGGGGATTGATGTTCGAATAGATCATTTTCGTCTTCTTGATCTGAAATGAGATCAATAACATCATTAATTAATTCTCTTTCTTCATTTAATTGTGTAGTGAAGTCTTCTATTTCCTCAATTTCGTCGTCATTTTCAAAATCGTGACGAGTTTCAGGATCGAGATCTACCAAAGGTATTGACGTTGGAGGATCAACATATCGTACACCCAACTTTCCTGCCACATCAGGCGATAGCCTTATGTCGTGCACTTCGTCAGCTGCAATCATTCCTTCTGTCTCTTCTTCGGAATGGTCAGAGTCATTTTGGAACGAATCGTCAACATCGGATTCCAAGAAGTCATCCGCAATAAAGCTACCTAAATCGTTGACATCATCTCGTTCTTGTGTTGGAGTTCTCAAGCCATCCATGGTTCCTTCTCCAAATTCATCCTCAGCTTCATTCATGCTTACATCTGGGATTATTGGTCTCGAAACTTGAGGTTGTCGTCTTGGCGGAGTTTCTATCACCACCAGTCTTATTGGTACAGCGTTGTCTCTAGATACATATTCTGGTACTCGGAATACGCTTTCAACAGGTTCCAATTCTTTAACCTCTGGCTCATCCAAATCGGAGAACTCATAGGTGTTGAAATCTTCTTCTTCCACAGTACGAACACGACTTGCCGTAGTTGGATTACGTGGAAGAGGAGTGGACATCAGAACAGAATTGATAGAAGCCGGGAATCCCAGTGGTACCGACAGCTTCTCTGGCACAGACATACTATTGCTGACTTGAAAATGCGAAGAGTTACAGTTGGAAATCTCATTTCGCACACTGGCGATCTGAACTTCTATGGCCCCAGACCTGGGTTCAAATGTTTTCTTGTAGAAATCTTTCTTCGCATCAAATGATATGGAAGTTGACTCGCTCACTTTGAAGCGCTCATCATACAATAATAACATCTTATCCTGTAACTCTATCAACTTTTTCAAGAGTACAACTTCTTTTTTGGATGTATTTGCTTGTGATTCTGGAATAATTTCATCTTCTATTGTCTTATCATTGCAATTGCGAGATCGCTTTTCAAGACGATTTGTAACAGTCATAGTTCGTTTGTGTCCAATATTATCGTAAGTATTGTCATTAACAACACTTATATTGTTCTTGTTGCTATTATTGTTGTCCAAGTTATTGGTGTTATCATCACTTCCAGTTTGCAGTCGTTTATGCAAATGGAAGAGTCCATCTGCATCCACAGTCAAGTCTATAATTTCGTCAATATCGCTGAGAGTATCTAAATTGGGCAAGTTTTCCAGTCTGTTGTTTGTGTTTGTTATTTTTTGTCGTAAATCTGATCCGTTGGCATCAGTCGTGTTATTATTGTTATTAAAAGTAATATTAGTATAAGTTTTGGTGTTGGAGATGGTATTAATACTAGAACTATGATTATTCATGACATTATCTAATTTGTTTTTTCCGGAACTCGACGGTATATCCTCTCGACTTATCAGAGAAACATTACGTAGTCCTCCATTTGCCCCAATTTCAATGGGTCCTATTGGCCGTGTACTACTTGTAAAAGGCTGGAGAATGAGATCCACCAAATTCTTTTTCGGTAGATGAGGCGTTTCTCGCTGGAGCCATGCTACCTGCTCCAGGAGGTTGTTCGAGTTTATCATAGAGATGGCACTAGTGACAATCCATTTATCACTGGATTTAGCTGGAGTAGTCGTAGGAGTAGAGAAATGGCTGTGAATATTGGAGTTACATTTAGTACGCGTAATTGGTAAACAAAAAGAGATCATCATTGGAACTGCACATAGTCCAGTCTAGGCAAAATAAGAATTATAGTATACTGGTCATAGTCTTCTTGTCTGATAAATAGGAAAGTCGCAAGTATTCCTCAGAAAGACCTGATATCGTAGCATTGGAATAGGAAAAAGGCATACAACGTCAATTAAAGTATAAATGTTGGACACACTCTTGCCTACGTAAGTCCACTCTGTCACTGTTTCAGGGTAGACTCATGTATTTTTGAAATTACAGAGGAAATCGTAATTTTTGACCTATTGTTACAAACCATCTCTGATATTTAAGAGTTAGCCCCATGACAATTCATGGCAATTCATGGCATTGGTGTTCTTATGAAATTGTTGCGGACTATATCTTACTAAATTGTTAATCAAATTAGACTGCGTAGGTAAGATCCTTACATAGAGGCGTGATATACGATGAATCTCGGATTATACGGTAATTGCAAACACCAATAACAAGCCAGCATCTACACACAGCCCGACATTAAATTGAACTAAGCAATGGTCACAACTAGACCAAGACTTTAGGTTATTTGAAACTGCCGCTATACTCTCGGATTCTACGGGCTACACTCTAGGCTAATAAAATATTCAGGATTGGAGACGGTGACATGTTTGGGTGAAAAAAAGGGTAGACCAATTTTTTAAACGCGGATAACATAGTAGTGACACCTTACGAGTACCTATAAGAAAAAATATGGAGTGGAGGGGTCAGAGGTCAATATTGGTGGGGATGGTTGGTGAAATGAATTTGGCATAGCGTTGCAGTGAGGAGCAAGAGGAGTTGATGGGCGCAATAAAAACCATCCGGAGCGGCTGACTCCTCTAGAAAGCGTTTTTTAGAGGAAATAGACCCGCCACTACTCGGCGGGTGTGGAAAGTGCATCCCTTCACCAAGTCAGAAAGAAAGAATGCAGTCCCTCGAAAGGACTTGTGCATTATCCAAAATTAGGAGTGAGGAGGATAATTAAATGCCTGTACAGATCAAGGAAAATATATTGGAATCTCCTCCTATTGAACACTGGGTTCGAAGAGGAGAACGGAACGAAATATTTCATTTGTGCATATTGGTGTGGTATTTATGTGTGAGGAGAGAGTGTATGATATGAGGAGACTCCACTGGTGAATGCATTCAAACAAGCAAGCACATTCTGGAGAAAAATGCAATTGCCACCTAATTCGTGGCTATCGAGATCCACCCTTATTTTCCCACCAATTGAAATTGGTGTTCCAACCCAATCAAGAAAGCGTTGCACAATGGAGGAATAAACCCGAGATGAGGAGTTTCTTCTGCGAATTTCTTTACGGTTTGTGTAGAGCACTCAGATACGACTTAATTCTTGGTCTAATCGTCGTAAATAGTAAATCATGGGCAGCTAAGTGGAATCCGATTCGCAGAAACGATGGAAACATCTCCTAGTTTTGATCGCGAACTTGACCAAATCGAGCCACAACTTAGAATAGACAAAATGTATCATTTTTGCCAGTATCAAGAAGTGCCATACCCAAAACTGGCTGTCGTCAGTGTTCTCCACTCTCGGAGTAACGATAACAGCAAAACTGGAGACGTAGAAAATAACTTGTAGCAAATTTAAATTACCAGAGGCTAGATTGCAGTCGTCGAGCTTCCAGGGCAAAGCTAACAATCTCGGGACCGCATGCATCTACTTACCCGCTGACGTTAGCTGTGGAACGGAACAGAGATTTGACAACCTGGTGATGAGAGATAGAACCACTGCGGTGGGATGCTTTTCCTAGCCAATGGTTCTGACGATTCCGAAAACGGAAACAGTATACAGGCAGCGGTGAACCACCACCACGATGTTGAATATTCACCAGTATGTAGAACACTATGCTCAGATGATACGATGCGACGCAGCGCAAGGCTGCACTCAACGAGATCTATACAACATGGAGGAATTTCTTTTGTTCACGCCATTATTGTCGTGTTCCGATGCCGGAATAACTATGCTCGTACAGGAAGCTTAGCCTTATGAAGATGCTTGGACGGGTTTACCATACGTGGGGCCATTTAGTGTAACGGTCCCAATAGGAGGGTGCCGTTTAACGCCATTCTAGAGAGATTGAGCCACGATAGTACAGCGACAGCCAATTGTCGGCCAACAATGAGTACGGCCAAATTATGGTGCACTCGCAATTTCAAAGGAAAAACTGGCTATCTGGATATGTAAATATCTCGGAAGCCCTCGAGTTTCTATTTAGTTGTGGGCAATTTGTCTCCATTCGTAAGAATGGCGTAGATAGGCAAATCGAAAACGCACCGCTCGACTAACAGACAATATTTTTCCATTGGTTATCCCCTTTCAGAAGCTGTCCCTATTTTCCCCAATCTTCTGGTTCGCCTACTCCACAACGTATCAACTTTCCATATTAAAAGAAACCTCCCCTTGAAGATTCTGCTAGATTGTCCCATCAAAAAGAAAGTCGACTCTGTAGCAAAAAAAAAATTAAAAATAATAATAATCCTTCTAATTCCCCTCTTTGCTTACTCAACTTCGCTGCAACAACCTTACCTTTATATAACTACACCGAATTCTGTCCACCGCCAGTAGTTGTTGGGAAGAATTATTTCTAGTTCTACTATTACTACTGTTAACTTGATATCCTTCTTCGGCAGCACTTAGATTCATCTCTCAGACCTCAGGACGCTTCTCCCCCATAGATTGTGATGTCAGCGCTTCATCAAGTACCTTTGAGAGTTTTGTCGGAACCTTCTTCCGACGTCGGAAAATCTACAAGCCCCAAATTTGCGAGCGCTTTCGAATACGATAGTCCTCTCGGCGGCTCCACCAATAACATCAACAACGCCAACAATATGAACGTGAAGTTGAAGGCCGTATCTCCGTTGGCCACCTCCTTCACGCCGTCCTCGACGTCCTCATCGACTTCTGACTTGGCCGACCTCAAGGGTGATTTGTTGGCCGATTTATGGCAAACCTCATCGCGTGAGTCCTCCACACTGAGCACCTTTTCCGTTCCGGCCCCTACCTCCATGAACACGATGAACGCCAGCAACAAGAACAGCATCAATATCAATATGAGCGTGAACAGTGTCAATACCATGCCTCAGTACTACCAAAACAATGCTGGCTTCAGTGGCTCGTCGTACACTGCTCCTCCATCTTGGAACTTCACTTCTTCCCCTCCTTTGAACACCCAGCATCAGCCAATCATGGTCCAAATGGAGTACTTTCAACCACCAAACTTGGTACGTCATAATAATAGCAGCACGTACATTCAAAAAGAGCAACTCCACCAGCCGCAGCCACAACAATTCCAACAACTGTTGAATAATAGCAACTCCGCCGTTGGATTGTACCTGGCTTTGACTGAAGAGAATTTAATGTTCAACACCGAGGTGGACCCTTTGTACGGAGAGCTGCGCAAGCAAATTTACATGAACCAAACTCAGGAAGAACTTTTCAACTTTGAGGAACAACAGCAGTTGCAACAATCGGTTGTAACACCAAACCACCGCAGCTCTGCTACTGCTTCCTTCAACCACAACCACAACCACAAGACCGGCTCTACTATCTCTGATTCGTCTTCTACTAGTTCTTCTCCTGAAACCCAGTCCAACTTCTCTTACCACTCCAAAAACCAACAACAGGTCAACACCCAATTGTACAAGACTGAGTTGTGTGTATCCTTTATGAAGATGGGCATCTGTCCATACGGAAACAAGTGCCAATTTGCCCATGGTGAGAACGAGTTAAAGAGGGTGGATAGGCCACCCAAGTGGAGATCCAAGCCTTGTGCTAACTGGGCCAAGCTTGGCAGTTGCCGTTACGGCAACAGATGTTGTTTCAAACACGGCGATTAAAAAGTAACAAGGAATTCAAAACAGAAAAAAACTCATCATAGAAATAGACCCTGCTATTATTCACAACGACTTTACCCTGTTTGTTTCTTCACGAATTATGATTTTATATCTGCTTGCATTTCATTCTCCAGTTCTATCTATCGTTAGATACTCGGACTCTAATGGACTTGAAAATTATTATATTATTACTACTACTACTTTGTGTTGTCCGATTATGTCTTATGTTTCATGATTATTTTATTTATTGGCTTTGGTTGGTTATCCTTTGCATCTGTGTCTTCAAAGAATTTTATATATATATAGCTTTTCTCTCCGTACATAAATTGGTTTATTTATTAATGTATCTATACTACTAATTGCTTGTAGACTACAGATTGGATTATCTATTACACAAGAAAGTCACCCCTCCTTGCTCATGAATTCGCATGGCTGTGTCAACACAATCTATTCTAAATTGTCTAATTCTATTTTGACTGTTTTTGGTATTTTAGATCATATTTTTCGCAATTCCATTGCCAACACTTTCGTCAATTTACATTAAATTCCTCAAACATATAGCTCATCATGTCAATGATTTTATTCTCTATCTTCGACACCTTCTATTACTCATTGCATGAATTCATCGAATTTTGCAGCAAAAAATGAAGTGAAAGCTCAACTGTATGTTTGAGCTTTCTGGAAATAGTTCTGTAGGCGGGTAACCGCACCGATTCTACGAAAATTTTTCGATTCTGAATATACAACTTTTAGCACCTTCATAGTTAAGAAATACCATTAGAGATCTTCTTCTCTTTAAAAAGCCACATATTACTGAACTTCAGTACTGCTGGTCAGGGTATCTCACTCTTGAATATCCAAACTTGGCATAAGAAGTCAATTTGTACTATTAAACACTTCTTTTGGTCATTTTAAGTAATTTTCTGGTCAACTTTTCAATTATTTTTAGCACTCAGCTACAAATAAAGCTGCTATATCTTGAATAACTATGTCTCAAACTGACTTTGAAACATTTGACTGGGAAGAATTGAAACCAGATGTGGAAAGAATCCTTTCTGACTCTCTAACCAGTCGTCGTGTGCCTCTTTTGAAGAAAATTAACACTCTTGTAAGTGAGAATTCTATTGTCGATGATGATTTGAAGTCGATTTCCTTACCATTGCTAAAGACCTATAACTTCTACCAAGATGCCAACTCACGTAACGAACTCTTAAACACTTTAGAAGTGATTGTCCGTGCCAATTCTAGCTATTTGTCTGGTTTCACTAAGTTCATCCATAGTCAAACTGCTGCCAAGGTTAACTCAGCTCTTGCTTTGACTGACTACTTGACTCTCTTGAACTGGACGAACAAGTTTGATGTCTTAGCAGCTCAATTAGATCCTTCCAATAATGACTTGATTCAGTGCTTGGTGGAATCAAGAGCTGTCATATTGTACAGATGTATCAGTGGCTCGTCTGGAGTTAATAAGCACCATCTTCAGCATCGAAATAGAATACATAGTTCCGTTATAAGTTCATCCAGAACTGCCATTGTTGAAATATTCACCATAAGGTCCGACGAAAAGCAAGTGTTAGAGGTAATTGTAAACACTTTGATTCTGTCAAAGCTACCGAGTGATGCCATCTTAATTTTCTTGGGAATCTTATCCAGTGCATTGTTTGATTTAATACCAGTCAAGCCAAGTGTTAATGAATATTTTACAGAAATGAAGAGCCATATAATAGACTACTTATCCAATCAAGTTCTTTTGGCCAAAGTGGGACCTTCGGTATCTTCGTTGGAAACATTTGGTCCCTACGTTAATTATTTTCTCACTGAAGAAGATTTATCCAGAACTATTCAACCAATAGTTGACAAGGCAATTTTGAGATCTTCCGAGAATTCTTTCGGATTAGTTTTACCTGTCTTTTTCAAGCATATCAACTCTGAAATTAACCTCAGCGAACTCCTTGTCAATTCTAAGTTGTTGCTCTCAATTTTATCAGCTTTCAAGTCAGTTAAGGAAAATGTCAGAATGGGTGCCTTTTCTACATTGGAAGGCATAGTTTCCAAACACTTTGTTGGATCCTCAGAATCTTCTATATCTAAGTTCGTAGACGAATTATTGAAGTCTCTTAAGACCCCCACGAACAACGATTCCAAATTTCTCTATGCGAAGTCTTTGGCACTTTTGAAAAAAGTCTCTATTGCCAATTCCATAAAAATCTTGGAAGGCTTAGGTCCGTTGATCACTAAAGACCAAAACGAAACCTCTTTAGGTAGTTTGGTGGGGACTTATATAGTGCACCTCCAAGATTTGATTCAATCTAACGAAGTCAGAGAAGAGCAAATTTCCAAATTTGTGAAACAAACTCAAATTGGATTGAGCGACAAGAAATTGACATTGAGAAAGATTTGGTTCTGCGAATTGGGAGAAGCTTTAATTGATTCACGGAAATCTAATTCCAATTTAACACACTTGATAAATGAAATATACCCTGCTTTTCTCAAAGCGTTAGAAGAAGGGCAACAATCCCCTTTGCCTACGGTGACCAGCAGGGGAATTTGTTCCGCTTATGTTACCATTGCATTAACAAGCATTTTCAAGGATTCAATTGAATCTCTTGATACGTCGAAAGTGTTTAATTCGTTGTTGTGTACCAATTCAGATAAACCACATATTTTGACTGATGCAAAGGTTTACAGCAAACTTAGTGGTGAAGTCGAATTTAGGTGGGCACTAAAAGCATTGAAGGGATTGGCATCCAATATTGAGAATCTCGACCAATCTCAGCAAGAACAAACTGCTAATGCATGGGTATACTTTTTGACTTCTTCCCATGTTCCTTCTAGTCAAAAATTGTACGCTAGAAGTTTAGTAAAATTGGTCATTGCTTCGAATCCTGTTAAGTTCAGCAATTTGCTTATTGACTCGATGTTCTTGAATTTGAAAGTATCTGGTGCTGAAAAGGCATTGAACTTCAAAGAATTTTCGCCATTATTGTCTACCATTACCCAAATTGAAGGACAAACGAACTTGATACAAAAAAATTTGGTAAGAGTAATTGCAATTTCTGGTACTGAAGAAATCCCAATTAAAAATGGATGGGTCGGTTTAGCCCAAAGAAGCAAATCCGATGTTGCTATTATTGTGAAAAATAATTACAAGGAAATTGTTGATAATTGCTTACAATTATTATCTGAGGCTGAAACCGACAGTATTTTGGCTAAAGGTGCAGTTAAAGCGCTTGGTGTAATTGCATTTATTCTTCCAGAGCTTGTTTCACCTTTATTAACTGATAAAATCGAGAAAAATTTGGATAGTAAGAGATTTGACATCGTCACCAGCCAAGCTTTAGAGATATGGAGGGGCCCTGAAGGCGAACTAGTTGTTGATATTTTAAACCAAAGAAAGAAGGTCGTTGAAGACAAGAATTCAAGGGATTACGAAATGAAGAAATGGGAAGAATCTTTGAAGAAAGAAATAGCCAATAAGAAAAAGTTTTCAAATAAGAGTCTTTCCAAAGAAGAGCAAATGTTAGCAAACGAGCAGTTAGCCAAAGAATCTGGTATTAGAAAGGATGTCCAAGAAGTAGTGAACACCATTTCTCTTACTCTAGCAATTGTAAATCAGTTGACTGCTGGGGCATTATTAGTAGATAACGGATCCAAGTTATGGTACCCAGTTTCCATCTACAAATTATTGGACTTGGCAAGAAATCCACTTCTGCTGGAAGTCTTTGGCCAAAGAATTATTGATTCATTCTTGAAATTATCTGAATTAGTTTCTCCAAGATTAGGTCACTTGAAGCCCTTTGTTGGTGTTGCTACCCTCAGAATCAACAAAGCTAAAGGTTTGCCATCAAACTATCATGATGAGCCTCTCTTGAATTTGGTGGGAAGACTACTCTTCAGAATTAAGATCCTTGCCGATCAAAATCCCTTGGATTCTATTTCACTTTCATATATCTTACCATTGTTGACAAAGGTTTTAGAAATCGGCAAAGAAGTTGCTATCAAGAATTCTACCAAGCAAGCTGTCACGTCTGAATTTTTAAATGAAGACCAAGAAGAAGAGCAGTTATTGTTGGCTATTGAAATCATTGCAGCACATTCAGAAGCATTTGAAGATGATTCTATTCCGAGAGAGAAAATTTTGGAAGTTTTGCTTTCCTTGATGAGATTGCCTTCCAAATCTAAGATATCCAAGGATTGTTTCCTTTCAATGGGCCAACATATTGCTATCAACTTCACTGATACTGATTTATCAATATTTTTTGACAACATCGTTATTCCTGAACTTTTCGTTAGAACTGCAGTCTTGGAGAGTTTGGATTCAGAATTTGATTTACATGGTGTAATAGATTATTCAAGCGAGTTGTGGATTTCAGCTCACGACAATGATAAGAATTCTGCGGAAATCGCTGCCACAATTTGGGAAGAAAACCAATTACAAGTTGCTTCCGATGCTCCTCAACAAGTTTTGAATTATTCAGGTAACAAGGATTCAGGTTTAAGATTGTCGATTGCCAAGGCTATTGTTTCTGCAGTAGGAATTCTCCATAAAAGAGGCGATTCGGAAATTTTCGAGAAGACTATTGATTCGCTAATCAATCTTTACCATGTCAAGAAAAATCCACCTCCACCCGCATTGGATCGTTTTGGATTAGTAATTAAGTCTACAGCTGACCAAAGAGATACATGGGAAGAAAGATCAACCATCGCTTTGACATTAAAATTATTGGCACCATTTTTCAACTCGGAATCAGTGGAGAAAGTATTCAAATTCTTTGTTCTCGATGAAGCCTTGGGCGACAAGGAAGATTTGGTTCGTCAAGAATTACAGGAAGCTGGAGTAGAAATCATAAACTCCCATGGTTCAGAGAATGTTGAAAGGTTGATTCCAATTTTTGAAGAAAATCTTGGTGCTAAAGATCAACGCTCCAAGATTCAAGACAACGTTAAAGAATGTGTTATTATCTTGTACGGTTCATTGGCTCGCCATTTGGATCCATCTGATGAAAGGCTCCAAGTTATCATTGATAGATTGATAAAGACTCTCTCGACACCTTCCGAAGATGTTCAATTTGCGGTGGCCAAATGTATTGCTCCTTTGACAAAGTACATTGAACCACAGTTACAAGAATACTTCGATAGTTTATTCGAAAAGTTGTTCGACGGGAAGACTTACGCATCTCGCAGAGGTGCTGCGTATGGTATTGCTGGTTTAGTTAAGGGTTATGGTATCAAGGCATTGTCTTCCTACGATATCATTAGAACATTGACTGATGCATCCGATGACAAGAAAAATCCTAAGCGTAGAGAAGGTGTTTCAATTGCCTTCGAATGTTTCTCCTTGTTGTTAGGAAAGTATTTTGAACCATATGTCATTGAAGTATTACCTATCATTTTGAAGTCTTTAGGTGATTCAGTCCCCGAAGTCAGAGATGCTACAGACTCGGCAGCCAAGCAAATCATGAGAGGCACGACTTCATTTGGTGTCAAGAAGTTAATTCCGTTGGCTATTTCTAACTTGGATGAAATTGCATGGAGATCAAAGAAGGGTTCCGTCGAATTGCTAGGATCAATGGCTTACTTGGACCCAACTCAGTTGTCTTCATCATTGTCCACAATTATTCCTGAAATTGTTGGTGTATTGAATGACACCCATAAGGAAGTTAGAAAGGCAGGTGAACAGTCGTTGAAGAGATTTGGTGAAGTTATTCGTAACCCAGAGATTCAAGCAATTGTTCCTCAATTGATCAATGCCATCGGCGATCCAACAAAATATACCGATGAAGCTCTTGATAAACTTATTAAGACCCAATTCGTGCACTACATTGATGGTCCTTCTTTGGCTTTGATTATCCATGTTATACATAGAGGTATGAAGGAAAGATCTGCAGCAACGAAAAAGAAGGCGTGTCAAATTGTCGGTAATATGGCTATTTTGGTGGATTCCAAGGATCTTCTTCCTTATTTGAATGAACTAGTGTCAGAGTTAGAAATAGCGATGGTAGATCCTGTTCCCGCAACTAGATCTACTGCTGCGAGAGCTTTGGGTTCTTTAGTTGAAAGATTAGGCGAGGAGCAATTCCCAGATTTGATTCCTCGTCTCTTAGATACTCTTCAAGACAGCTCTAAGGCTGGAGATCGCCTTGGTTCTGCGCAAGCCTTGTCTGAAGTTATTTGTGGTCTTGGTATCAACAAGTTGGAAGATCTATTGCCTACTATTTTGTCAAATGCCGCTTCTCCACGTAACCATATTCGTGCTGGTTTCATGCCATTGCTTCTATTCTTGCCTGTTTGCTTCGGTTCTCAATTTGCTCCTTATTTGAACCGCATTATTCCTCCAATTTTAAATGGTTTGGCTGATATGGACGAAGATATCAGAGAAACAGCTTTGAGAGCCGGTAGATTGATTGTCAAGAACTACGCTAAGAAAGCCGTTGATTTGTTATTGCCGGAATTGGAGAATGGATTGTCGGATTCCAGTTACAGAATTCGTCTTTCGTCTGTTGAGCTTACAGGAGACTTGTTGTTCCAAATCACAGGTATTTCAGGTAAGAACGAGATCAGCGAAGAGAGTGAATTCTCTGGGGAAGTCAACAAAACTCTTGTGGAAGTCCTTGGACAAGAAAGAAGAGACAGGGTTCTTTCGTCATTGTTCGTTTGTCGTTCCGATGTTGCGGGCATAGTTCGTAATGCCGCTGTTGATATTTGGAAGGCCTTGGTGGCCAATACTCCTAAGACTGTAAAGGAAATCTTACCTTTGTTGACATCTATCATTGTTAGAAGATTGGCTTCAAGTGATGAAACACACAGAACTATTGCAGCTAGCACTTTAGGAGAAATGGTTCGTCGTGTTGGCGCAAATGCATTATCGCAATTGTTGCCTACATTGGAAAAATCATTGATTTCAAGTGACAATGATGCCAAGCAAGGTATTTGTATTGCCTTGACAGAATTGATTCGATCTACTCAACATGATGATCTTGTCGAATATCAGGACGAGTTTATCCGAATCGTGAGGGATTCCCTTGTTGATTCTGCTCCTGGTGTTAGAGAAGCTGCTGCACAAACTTTCGAAGCTTTGCAAGAGGAATTGGGCAAGGTTGTTATTGACGAAATATTGCCTCACTTGTTGACTATGTTGGAATCTGATGATTCTCAGCCTGCATTATTGGCATTGCAAGATATCATGGCCACAAAGTCTGATGTTATTTTCCCCATTTTGATACCAACTTTGTTATCTCCACCAATAGATTCATTTAAGGTCAAAGCTCTTTCTTCTTTAGCATCTGTTGCTGGATCGGCGCTATACAAGCGTTTGTCTTTGATTATCAATACATTGGTAGACGCTGTTATTGATTCTAAGTCTGGGCCCATAGAAACTCAAGATGAAATTAAGGAATCTTTTGACAAGATCTTATTGTCTATTGACGATGATGAAGGTGTTCACACTCTTATGCAACAATTATTAGCCTTGGTTAAGCATGAAGATGCCGCTAAGAGAGCTGTAATCTACGAAAGATTGGGTAATTTCTTTGCTTATACTAATCTAGACTACTCGGTTTACTTGGTAGACATGATTTCTCAGTTCATCTTATCTCTTGGCGATAAATCACCTGCAGTTGTACAAGGAACATTTGATGCTTTGAGCGCATTGGTCAAGAAACAACCTAAGGAATCTTTGGAAAAGTTGGTCAAACCTGCACGTCAAGCTTTGGAACTAACTGGTGTCAGAGGAGAAGAACTAGCTGGCTTCAAGTTGCCAAAGGGTCCAAGTTGTGTTCTTCCTATCTTCTCTCATGGTTTGATGTACGGCAATTCCGAACAAAGAGAAGCTTCTGCATTGGCCATTGCTGATATAATCGAAAAGACTCCGGCTTTGAATTTGAAGCCATTTGCCACCACTATCACTGGTCCATTGATTCGTGTTGTCGGTGAAAAGGTTCTGAGCGATATCAAGGCTGCTATATTGATTGCATTGAACAGCTTACTTCTTAAGATTCCTCAATTCTTGAGACCCTTTGTTCCACAATTACAAAGAACTTTTGTTAGATCATTATCTGATGCAAGTAATGAAGCTTTGAGAGCAAGAGCTGTAGTTGCCCTTGGTACTTTAATTGAATTCCAGCCAAGAGTTGATTCTTTGGTCACCGAATTGGTTGCTGGCACTAAAAATGCTTCTGATCAGGGTGTCAAAACTTCTATGTTGAAGGGTATCTTGGAAGTTGTCAATAAGGCGGGAAAGAGTATGAATGAAGTATCCAAGACATCGATAATGTCATTAGTGGAAGATGAAATCACATTGGTTGATGACAAGTCGGCTGTTTCCTACGCTAGATTGGTTGGTTCCTTGTCCAAGATCCTCTCTTCGGACGAGGCGACTACTATTATCAAGTCTAAGATATTGGACAAGTTTGACAACAGTAATGACAAGTTCTGTGTCTTGTCTATCAACTCCTTTTTGAGGTATTCTCCAGGACATGTCTTCCATACTGGTATCTTGGACGAAATTGTTCATTTCATTGTCAACTGCTCTAATTCCAATATTGACTACATCAGTGACAACGCAACTGTCGCAATTGGTAAGCTCTTAGTCCTACACGGTGTCAGCAAATCCCCAATTTTAAAGAAAGATCCAGCTGCAGAATCTCCTTATGAAATTAACGAAGGGAGCCTTGAGATTTTGGTTAATCAAATCGCGACAACAGCTATCAGTCCTGTGTCAAACTCGCCGGACACCAGAAGATTGTCCTTGGTTGTAATCAGAACAGTTGCTAGATTCCAGTATGAACTGATTGTCAAGCCTAACTGGGATATCTTAGCTCCAAGTGTATTTGCTTGTATTCGCGATCCAATCATTCCTATCAAGTTAGCTGCTGAAAAGGCTTTCTTGAGTGTTTTCAATTTGGTTGAAGATGTCGAAATGGCACAATTTCACGAATGGTTTGACAGCAAGATTGAAATTAGTACTGTTACAGGTACTTCGATTTTGCCAAGATCTATGGGTGACTACACGAAGAGAGTTGCCTCTAGATTGGCTGGAGTTGAGAGAGAAAGAATTGAAGCTGGTGGTGACGAAGAAACAATGTTCTCCGACAGATTTGAAGATGAAAACGAAGTCTGGGCTGTTGGTGGCATTGAATTGGCGCCCTGAATGATAATGACTACATATTATGATTATTATTATTGACGTATTTAAAGACCTAATAGGACATACTAGTACATAATGTACAATTTACATAGAATTATATGAATATGTATAAAATTCCAACCCAAATAGAAAAAAAAGAAAGCAAGCGCAAAAGAAGATAGTCATACAAGTGATAGCACAATTTTTCCTGTAACCTATAATACATTATAAAAACAGAAGTTCTTATTTAGAATGTGACAACTCTCCTTCTACTCATCCAAGAGCTTTCTCAACTTTCCACTACTTCCAGAACTCGAACTGAACGATCTCGATGTTGGAGGAGTACTTGCAATCGCAACTTCTTGGTTAGTAGTATGGTTGTGATTATGCTGAGAGAAGTAAACTGATTCTCCTGACAAACTTGGCATGGATAGATTTGTAGGAAGATCGAGGTTCAAGCTTCTCAAGGGGGGGAGAGTGTTCTGTGGTTGATTAGTGTAGTGTTCACCTCCGTTTGGCGACATTTTAGGTGTCTGTAGATTAGACGATATGGGTGGAGTTGTTGGGTTGTTAAGAATGCTATTGTTGTGTGTATTGTCATTATTAGAAAACGAGCTAGCCCCTCCAGTTAAAGTGGAATTGTGGTCCATGCTTGTTGATCTTAGAGCCGGGGTCATCAATAACGACGACAAGTTCGTCGAACTGTTGTTAGCCGAAATAATCGGAGTGTTGCTTGACGAGAGTCCAAGAACGGGTGAATTTGGCAAAGTGAAAGGTTTGGGATTGGGGCTGTTTGGTCTAGATTTTTTCAACCTCAGCTTCACATAGTCAAGGTCCGAGTCTTCTAGAATGTGAGACTTATTGTGCGATGGTTCTGGGTGATAGATTCCGTATTGGGTGATGGGAGTCATTCTCTGGAGTGAGGATAATGTACTAAGTTTATTGGTGGAGACAGACTTAGGCTTTTGAACAAGAAAAGGCGGACTCTGATTTTCATGTGTGTTTGTCAAAGTTGCAATACTGGACAAGTACTGGAGACTATTGCTGGATTTGGAATCATTGAGATGGAACGTGGCTCTATCACTGGAGAAGTTGTAGTGGACACCTGGTGTTTTGTTCATGCTGTTTCCAAAGTAGTCTGTGAGAGAAGGAAGCGATTTTGACGGGTTGGCAATCTTGCTGAGCTCCTCGGAGGCAGCGCTGGCTAAAATGTCGATGTTCATTGTGCTGGGAAGTTTTGTTAGAGGAGGTGCTGGTGGGGCTGCCATCGACAAATCTGATGTAGAAGGCTCCAGTTTTGCTACAGTCATGATTACATCCGAGTCTGAAGGAGGTGTTTGGGTCTTTGTGCTGACGTCTTCATCTTCACTGGAGTTGGTAGATGACTTCAGAAGTTCAGATTTGACTCTTGCTTCTACAGAATGTGGTGATGTCAACAATGCTGCTTTACGAGAAGGCAGCAGTAATGTCTTCTTTTTAGGAGTTGCCGTAGACTGATATGACGCTGGTGCTTCATCTGAGGCTACTGACAGACTTTCTGAATCGTCCAGCTTGATGTTGCGCGGGTTGTTGGTGTAGTTAATGTTGTGTTTGTTTAGGTTTTTATTTCTTCTCGAGTTTGGATTAGTGTGAATCCGCAAGTGTCGAGTCAACTCGTCGCTTCTTGAAAACCGCTTGAAGCAACCCGGAAACGTGCATGCATGGGGCTTTTCGCCGGTATGGGTTCGGATGTGTCTGGTCTGATGTTCCAAGCGATGAAACGCTTTCTCGCAAAGAGGGCATTTGTATGGTCTGGAGGAAGGATCCTTTTTGGCTCTGGCAGCGGCAGCGGAAGCTGCTGCAGATTCTGTAGAAGTCGCTTCTGATGAGTCAAAGACGGCCGTATCGACGGCAAGGGTTTCGGACGTGTCGGCCATCGGTGAAGCTTGCTGTGGCAGAATTGGCGAAGTCAAGTTGGCACTAGGTGTGAGCGGGGAAGCTTCAGCTCTGGACATTATTTTGGGTAAGTGGTCAGTCGCCAGACGGATAGTGGTAGGCTTCAGAAGTGTTCGATAGAGTAGTAAATGGAGAAGATTTCAGGTTGAAGATAAGTAGATGTATAGAAATGAAAACCAGACTAAGCAAACTGAACAGAAAATAAATCGTATAAATAAAACTGATTGAATTTTTATTTGTTAGTAGTGGGAGGAAAAAAAATTTGTTAGGGCGATGACAGAATCCTGGGGGAAGTGGTAGTACGAGTGGAGGAAGAGATTTAGCGATGTGGCTCGCTGGGTGCGACAATGCTGTGGGGAAAAGCGCGTCCAACAGATGGAGCTAAGATCAGAAAAAGGTAGTGTCGTAGTTGAGGTAGATAAGATACAACTGGTGAGTCCTAGGTATATCCATCTGGATACGATAGAATATCAGAGTTGCATAGCCTATTTAGGCTAAATGTTATTGTTCACCAATTCCATAGGAATACTACGCTTTGAGAAAGTTTTTGAGGAGATATAGTACATGTATAATTGACAACAACGTCAATGGCCCCAATCCGTTACTAGCTTTTCCCAAAGTTAAATTGATCCCTAATATTTAAAACGGAACGGAAAAATTCCCCAATCTCACCATTACTCCAAGTAGGTCCTTTTATGTTGCGCTTCGGAAAAACTCTCCATTCAGCACTGTTTTCCTGACCGGAAACCTAAATCATACAAATTGAGAACTTCTTAGTGAACTCATTTGGCGAAGTACGTGGTTTGCTGTGATTGCACTTGGTTTCTCATTCTACTTTATCTCCATATAGATTCGCTTGGTATATTGCATGTATATTTCTACAGTATTCATTGTTCATTCAAAATCTTAAAAACGAGCTCATATCCCTCCTTCTTGTCTCTATTATGGCCACTTCTCATTCCGTCATACATCTTAACAGGATCTTCTGTTTTCACAATGAGTCTGCCTCGATGTTAAAGTCTTGAGAATTCTAGTACTGGACCTTCTATCTCTCATCCCCATTTGTACGAAAAGTGGGGAAATTGAACCGCGCACGCATTCCAGTCGTATAACTCATCTTGTTGTTCACCATAATCTGCCTAAAACAAGTCACCGAGGTATTCGTCTCGATTGCTGAAGAACGTGAGCTGCAGTCACGACATAGATTTCCATTTAAACTTCCGAATTTTGGAATTCTGCTCATGGATATAGCTCTTCAAAAAGAAATTTTTCGTTCTCAGAAATGGTACTGAAAGGATTTTATTTTCTATGTGCAGGACATTATAATACGCATTTGCTACGTTCAATTGGTGTGAGCGCAAGATTATGTTACAGTATCATACTTTCGAACGCAATGCCTCGGATCTTGAATGAAATGTGGAAAAGTAAGGGTTCAATTCCCTTCAATATTTTGATAATTGCCTCTCTGTAAAGATGCAAAAGGTCTAGCCTTTACATCCCTATCCCTCTTTCGCTTGTAAAAGACTCAGTACATCAAGCAATCTGGCATTTGCTGTAAGTCCCAAAAAGAATAACCCTCTATCAGCTAGGGTCAAGTTCCAATCATGATGAACTCATATGTCTAATGTTCCTCAATGAAATAATATTGCAACCCTATCTACATTCACTTGTTGCATCATAGCTAGAGAGGCGCTGAGTTTTTGGGATTGCCATCTTATTGTTTCCTGTGAACTTTAAGACTGCTAGCAAAGTAAAGACATGTGGCCATTGCATTTACGTCACATTATTCAATATTATAGCAAATAAAGACAAGATGAAATTCACGAATATGTACGTTGAAAAAGCTGGTCAATAAAACTGAATATGCAGTTAAAACAGTAGCTATTGTTCGAACTATGGAAGTCAATCTTTTATTGTTCTTGTTAGACTCTTTCTTGACTGAACCCTGCGTGCACTCTACATAGCGGCAAAAAATGAAATGCCCCCTATCATTTAGAATTGGGCATTGGGCTAACAAAATATTTCGTAAACCATCGAAAATCGCCAATCTTGGACAACACATTTCACCTTAGACTTCAATTAAACTATTGGAACTAATACCGGCAATATCATTTTGGATACTATCATTTTGGATACCAGTATTGAATAAGAGTTGAATCTTGGAAAATAGAGATTGACTGTAACCAGAAAGGATTACAAATGGCAATATATTATTGTAAGGAAATAGTACACAAGTCTTGTGACCATCCTCTTCAATTCCTTCTTTGTTTTCCCGAATGAAAAAATCCGGTTGCACTTCCATTCGAACCTGGAATTTTCTCTATTGAGATGTGACTCGTGCGCTTTCAGCACTCTGCTATTTTTTTACGCGCCAGCGATCTACTATTTTTCACAAGAATCGGGGATAAATATACCAGTACCTAGCACTTTCGACAATTTATTGAATGAAAAAAATTGCACATATGGTTCCGCATACACCAAAGGAGCGATCTAAATATTCGCCAATCCATCGATTTGAACTACCTTTAGATAGTTTAAGGAAAATCTAAATATTGCCTAATAGAGTAATCAATATACTATTTAGAATTGCTTGCTAAGTCTCTAATCAAATATTTTTGACGTAAGTTCCAGGTTGAAGTAATGAGTTTGTATATTTCTCCAATTTGCCTAAACCACAAGATACCCATGTATTTATTGAAGACATACAACCTTATTGCATATGAACCTCACGGCACCCTACCGTTTTTGAATCATGTCTCTGAGGTTTGGATCTTGTATACATCGTGGCCATTGTTCAAGAATAAGCATAAATGAAATAGCGTTAGTATAAAGTACTAGCATTGTATTGCTCGTATTCAACAAAGCTGAAATTTACGAGCAAGAAGGGTTCCTATTGTTGGACTCTACGAACTTATCGTAGTCTGTCAGACTCCAATAATACGGATATAGACACTTACCATTATATCTTTGGGGCAATGACCACAAACAGTATAAATACCTTGAAGAAAGGAACATACCTTAGGTAGAATTAACTCTACCATTCGGGTTATCGATTTTAAAGTTTAATATTATATCTGCGACATATTATTTTTCATCTTGATGGTGAATAATATTTAAGTGCCAAACTTTAATTCAACATCAACTAGCTAATCTTTTTGTGTCTGCATAAAACCCTGAGATTTTCGAAGACTAAATTTGTCCTAATTGTCCCAATAGATTTTTTCCCTAGATCTACTAATGCACTATTTAGTTTATTGAATATTTAGATGGCTGATATCGTTACCTGATAGTTTAGATGATGACAACGCTTGTTCTCCGTAATAAAAAATTTGGAAAATGGTAAAATCTTGTACATAGATTTTTAACTCATTTCGATGACCATCCAACTGTCGGTCTATTAAATAAGATGAACGGTTTCTCCCATGTGCAGCAAGATTCGATGTAGGATAGATGTATTAGGGATATAGTGCAATTCGAACCTGCACATGGAAGTAGCTCTTTACTAAATTCTGGAATTGTTTTTTTATTGTGTTACAATGTTTACTAGATCCACGAAGTTTGCATAAATAGTACTTTTACCTCGTAAGCAAGTCTTTCACTACTTCAAATAGCAATCTCAATAATCTGTTTACAGGCATGCGTATTATACGATTTGTAATGGCTTACTATGAAGAAATGGTGCTATGAATCGTCGCTTTCCATAATCTGTTTCAAATATTCTTGGAACAAACAATTTATTTTTGGTGCTGCGTTCGTAAAACCAGAGTTATTATTCGTTGTTTCGGGAAAGCACCACAAAATAGAACCACACCGATTCGTTTCATGATGAGATTCTTCTCTCCAAAATATCTTCATTATAGTACTATGCATAGATTATACTATACATTAAAGAATAATTGTGCATGCATCATAATTTTTGCAGTATGCTACTCTGGGTGGAATTAGGTCCATTTTATTCACTTTCTCTACTCCAAATAGTCATTTCCAAATCTTATAGATACCTTAGTTACTTAGGGTCGATAATCTTTCCCTACTGTCATTTCTCTTATAGAAAATAAATGGAATTAGAGATATTCGCCAGAGCTTGTGCTCTATATCTTTCCTATTTAAATTGCCTGGTTCCTCCAATGGAAGTTTAGAATAGAATGCACCATACAATCAATATATATCATAGCTAATGTTATTCAACAAGTTCATAACAGTGGCAGTATTGCTGTTGGCGGGCATAATAACTGCTCAAGAAATAACTGAAGATACGGTCGACAGAGGAACCATTAACCTTGGAGTTGGAGATCTTGACATCGATCCAGGTGTATATTACTCTATTGTTGATGTGGCACTTGTTGCCTTAGTTGGAGGGCTCGATGTGGGAGCTGGTTCTGGGTTTTATGTCACAGGTGTCAATCCTCTTCTAGGCTCATCAGTCACACTCACGGCTCCGCTTGGAACATTAATTAATGACGGAATTGTTGCATTTAACTCTATTCGTTCAAGTCTTACTGGCACTGCTTATAGTCTTGGTGGAGCATCTTTTTCCAATAACGGGGAAATGTATTTCGGAGGAAATGGCTTAATTTCTGCACTACCAAATGTTAGTATTACAGCCCCAAGTTTGTCAAACAATGCCAATGCTTTGTTGGTTTTCTACCAATCTACCAGAGGTTCCGGAACTGTTGTATTGGGTGCCGTTACCCCAATTACAAATGATGGTCAAATCTGTTTCTATAACGAAGTTTACCAACAGACTAATTCTATTCAAGGAAGCGGTTGTATGACTGCTAACCAAGATTCTAGTATTTACCTTACATCTCTACTTTATACGGTTGATCCAAATCAAACATTCTATTTGGCAGATTCGGAGTCTACTCTCCAAACATCTCCAATCACTTTGTCAGCAGACACCCCCATTATAGTAGGAGGTTTCGGTGGAGGTAATGTTCTTGGTTTGGATACTGCGCTTAGACCAAATCTCTTGGGGGGAGCTTATGATTACGACGAAACCACCGGTATTTTGACTGTTTATGGATTGGCTTCCACGGCATTGATCCCAATGCTTCAACAATACGACATTGGTACAGGCTACGATCCGGATCTCTTCAGTACCACAACAATCAATAGTCCTGGTGTATTGCCAGGTGGGGGGATCACGTATTCTGGTTCTCCACCTAACCCTCCACCTTCTAATTGTCAGACTTGCAAAATGCTTCCAGATGCTCCAGGAATTGAACCATCAGAAACCACTGTAACTACTACCGTAACTAACACTGATGGAAGCATTTGTACCGAAGTCGACGATATTCTAGTCTCTACAAGTGACGACGGCAGTTGGTTTACATCAACAAACACTATTAGCAATATTTGTCAACAACCAACCGAATACACCACCACTTTTACTACTACGAACGCCGATGGTTCTGTTTCTACTGACACTGGTGATGTATTGATCTCTACTGATTCGAACGGAAGTTGGTACACTACTACCTCAATAATTGAAGCACAACAACCAACTGAATACACCACCACTTTTACTACCACGAACGCCGATGGTTCTGTTTCTACTGACACTGGTGATGTATTGATCTCTACTGATTCGAACGGAAGTTGGT
>JAJMBD010000052.1:0-94169 GCA_030565185.1 Scheffersomyces titani
AATCTTTTGCGAATTTGCACCCAAAACATCGAACACTTCGGTGGTTATATTTTCGTTTTGGAAAAGATTCAACTTTTATTCACATCTACGCCCAATTTGGATATTCTATTCATTCAAGAACTTCGTATGCAAACAGAAGATGATCTAAGTAGTTTACGACAACGACGTGGATTTAAACTATACATTAATTCCTATGACAGCCTTACTGCTATAATAATTAAATCTTCAATCATTGGTCTGAAAATAACTGTGCACAATGATCATTTCATTCCTAATCGTCGGTTTTTCAAAAATCGATTGACAGATGTTGAAATCCTGATCACTGGACACTCGAAACCTTATATCCTATTGAATGTTTATCTCCAATCGGGAGCAACTCACGTTCCATTTCTCTTCCATCTTCAGGCACAACTTGAACAATTCAAAGAAGCCAAGGAGGTTATCATTGGAGGTGATTTTAATCACATTCTAGAAAACCATGACTCGTCAAACGCTAATTCGCAACCCATACCACAAAATCTCACTAGTACTTTCGAGTATTTCACTAGCAGCTTACAACTTACTGATTCTTTCCGTCACCTCTACCCGACGGTCAAAGGGTATACCAACAACCTCCGTCTGTCCCTCACCAAACGTCGTCTTGACCGCTATGATCAATATATATCGTAATTTGAAAAACTATATACAGGACCATAAATATTTCTATCATTTATTTTTTAAGTTCTACCACCAAAGGTTTTTTTTATTTTCGGTTTTCCTCCATCTTTCGGTATGGGTTAGAGGATTATTTATACACCATGTAGACAATATTTTAGACTTTGATCGTAGTACATTCCATTACGTTAAAAGAATTTAAAATTTATGTGATAAAATTTTGGTTAAACATAACATATTAGATGCCATTTCGTAAAAACATTACATGCCATTTCGGTAAAAAAAGCATTGAGTTGTTGTATGTTTTGGAGGTCAAATGGCCATCTATCAAAGTTTGAATAGATGTCATTGTGAGTATTTAAATTTAGTGGTATAGCCTCAAAAGATTTCGCCTTCGAAATCCCGGAGAACAAATAAGGTGAGCAGTTTTTATGACATGTACAGAAAGTAGGTAGTCCTATCAATTTAGTAAATTGTACGGATTCATCACGTTTCAAGTCAATTGGCAATATGACCTGTTAAATGTAATATGTGAGATGTGTAGCGTCAAAAGTAACGTCTATAACGATGTTTAAGTGTGAACAGAATTTTCCACGTGAGGAAGTGAAAAATTCTAGAGAATACGAAATGAAAAATCTTGTAACAATACCAACGTTTCAGTTGTCAGACACAACATCCAGGTATACGTGTCGACGACCAGTGCCAATGGACGAGAGAAATGAGCTAATGTTGAGCTAATGAAAATCCGGGGTGAAAAAATCTGCGAAGCCCCCAAGCAGACCCCGAAAGTGTATAATTACGGACTTTAGATCCTTGCACACCACCGGCTCTAGAAGCACATACAATTGCAGCGAAAGAAGTGGCCAAACACCAGTGTCAGCCCGGAGCTTGAAACAGCACAGGGCCACAAAAGAGATCGTTGCACAGCATAAGCTAAATAGCCAGTACGTCTTCAGACAATAATAATTCAAATAGAAAATTCTAATTTTTATTATCGTCTATATATCGTCCGGAGTTGATGCCCCAGATTAATTTTCGGAATTTCTTGTTGTCAAATCCACGAGACATTAAAGGAGAATGTGAAAAAGTGGTTCGACTTTTTATGAGCCGGAGAACTTTAGTGCTATCCCCAGGTTTCGAGATTCGGTTACTGCACCACCAAGGAAGACGCATACAGTGATGTCAACTGCACGAGAAAAAAATGTCTGAATTTCCAGATCCTGATATTTGTGAAGGTTCTGGTGCTCTGGCGACGAAAGCACAAGCATTTTTTTGTACGATTTTTGCCACGGCTATATGAGCTTCCCTTTAGACCGTTGCTGCACTAACTCAGACAGAGACGAGGAACCGGAACGAAACGGCCAAGAGGCTTTGTTGTTCCTGAGAAGATCGGAAAGGGCAATGTTGGTCGACTGCCGAAGCTGCTTGGTTCCGGGAATATGTCGAAACAGATGCCAGGAAGCGCGACGAATATTATTACCGATGTAATTCAGGAGGTGCTTTCGTATTAGAGTACGAATTATCGGCCACTATTGGGAGGTTCCGCTGTTATACGGTTATGTGTAGCTACATCCGGGACTGCTACGGTAACGTGGAAAATTCTTGGTGTGTCGATCCAGTGTGTTGAAGTGATTGTCAAAGGATTGCAACACTCGGAGCGAAGATTTACGTGAAATTTTTCACAGCCATTTGGTCGTTATATCGAAAAAAAAACAATTTCGTACCAACACGCAAGTAGATCCACAACCGCCTTCGGCAGAATACAACGCCAAAGGAGTCAGCGAGATGCATTCATTTCACCGCGTACAATCTCTGGCAATTAATACCGCGATCATCTTTACACAAAGAATTCAAGTGCAACTACCAGAGACAAGGGCTACGTAGCGAAAATCGCAGAAGAGCAATAGGAGAGATGAGATGAGCAACCCCCACGTAAGGGCCAGATCCGCGACCAGGATATACGAAAGTGGCAGAAAATATGACCACGACGTCATAGGGACATATGACCCAGGGGTGTTGAGATGAGAAGGAAATGTCTGCAACTGGGATGGGACGGAGAGCTGAGATTATGTGCCAATGCACCAACGCCAACTTGTAGGAGCTGTAGGGGACGAGCCTCGAGAGTATTGTGGACAATTGCATTCCCAAAGCAGTAATGTCGGTTCGGTGGAGTTGCGGCCGACGAACGCTATCTAATTATGTTTAAATTGGCCAGTTCTTCAGGCAATTAGAGATGTAGGACAGGATCCATTATGCACGACTAGTCTAATTCGCCAGCATAGGCAAGTTGACTATGGCCGGTGAGAACCCAGCGATTCCGGACGGCCAGGGAAGGATAGAAAATAATACAGCGAATGCAATCAAAGAGACGAGCTGTGAGATGAGAATGCATTTACGTCAGAGTTAGAGCATGAAATGTCAAGGGGAATTAGGACCAAATGAGACGAGCAAAATTATGAATAGTCAATTTTCTTTGGAGTTTAGTAGTTGGGGTTATTTGCTTGGATTAATTACTTGGATAGTAGCAATCGGGTTCTAATTAATGACAGTAGTCTTGTAGGCGGCGGAACAAAGGAGTTAGGCGTAGAGTCAATGTGGAAGAAACAATTACTGATTTATTCGATTACGTCCGTGTAGTAGGGGGTGGGAATCAGCACGAGCCTGCACTAGCAGGATGATTGTGAATCAACACCCATACAAAGCCGGACAGAAACTGTCAGGTTGTAGCACTGGAGTATCGGACACAGAACCACGGCCCATCGCACGCCAAACAATTCCCGCACCTGCCGGATTGGGCGAGAAATGTCTGTCCGACTCTGGGCGACCAGCCAATGGCCAGACATAAGTTACTAAGACGTGGCACACACCCGATCCTGTCCGTTCCAGACACAGGATTATTTTTTTCATTCTGCTCTTGCTACTTGAGCAAGGGCACCATTTCCGGATTTCGACCACCGAATATATATACAAACCAACTTGGCCCATCTGAACAACATGGAAAAAGACTAGTATTGTTTGCATTTCAGATTCAAAGTGTTTCTGGTGAATTTCCTACTATTATGAACAACTAGCTTCTGGAAGCGTCCACCTCCACTACTCGGCCCTTTGCACCATGTACAGTAAGTAATCCGTCCGGATCAGAGCATATTCTGACAATTTTCAGATTTTCAGGCATCTCCAGCGCTGGAAATGAGACATGAGACAAGAATGGAACCACGAGCGAACAAGCTTGTCTGAGAAAGACAATTGGACCCAGAGCTGAACGTGCCGGTCCGCACACTCAGCATTCTCCTGAAAACAAACGGAAACGAGCGGAATCGCTCGTCTGTCGGGCCTCTCATCTAGTCTGGAGTCTCAGTCCATCTCTAATTTCAATTTGTCGAAAATGTCGCACTCCCTCCAACCAATACTAACAATATTCCAGCTAATTCCCAGTCTGTCTCGGGACCCAGTGCCGCTTCGGCCCAGATCTCCATCAAACCCACCACCCCCATAGTAGTTCGCACCTCCAAGCAATGGGTGCTACCTCCCAGACCCAAGCCGGGCCGTAAGCCCGTGTCGCTAGCTAAAGCCGATGGCCCAGGAGAACGAAGAAAGAAGTATGTCAAGAAATCCTGCACTTCCGACACATTGACGTCTTCGAATTCTACCACTGAAATATCTCCTTCCATGAGAAAACTGAACATCCAGCCTTCAGCAGCCAAGCTCCCACAATCTACCTCGGCACGCAACGTGATACCGATCCACCCCCATACCGCGCCAACCTCTCAAGCGCAATCAAATTCTCACTCCAATTCCCACTCCACCTCCGTTGGTAGTTCGGCAGCGAAATCGCCATTTCAGTTGCTCAATAACCATCTCAGTAGTAATAACACGGCATCCCATTTTGCGCTGAAGTTTCCACCTACACCAACCAAAGCCGCATCTCCAACACCAGCAATGATAATCTCGTCACTTTCCAAAAACGTCCGTGTCATCGACGCCGAAAACTTGTCGCTCAAATCACATCTTTTGTCGCTTATTCACGATTACAAACACTTGAAAGAAATGGTGTTGAACAACGAGGGCCCAATTGACGAACCGGACGATTTGGACAAAAATGTCCACAAGCGTTCTTTCAACGAGTTGGTAACACATCAACAGCACGAAGACGATTTCGAAATTGATCACGAGTCTTCAGATCTTTCTACCGCGCAGACTACGCCCTCTGCTACTCCGGCGGAAAAGTCTTCGGAGCTCGACGACTTCGAGTCGTTCATCAAGTTCGATGCCGTGACTACAATGTCAGCTTCTACAAAGAATCCTGTTACTATGAAGAAGAAGAAAACGCACAGAAAGTTCAACCACTACAAGGACTTTGAAAAGTTAGACACTGTAGAAGATTCTGACATGGAAATTGACTTTGAAGATGACGACGATGAAGAAATCGACTCGCCTTCCTCGTCTTCCGGATTGTCGAGAACAACGTCACCATCTTCAGATTTTGAGAGCAATTCGCTAATGAGCACATTGACCAGATCTACAACCGTATCCTCCGTCAACACGACTAGCTTCCCGCTCTTGGACAAAAAGGCTAGCCTTCCGTTCAAAGTGGGCAGAAGCAACTTCTTTGAATTGCCAAAGTACGACGAGGAGGACTCAGCAGATTACAGCTTCAAGTTTGACGAATCTATGAACACTTCTTCTTTCAAGTCTAACCAGGACCAGTACAACATGATCAACGACTTCTTGGAAGAAAAGATCCTCAACAACGACTTGAAGTACTACGTTGAAAACGACAACGGAGAAATGAGATGGTGATTGTGCACCTCTACAATAACTATTAAAAGAGCCAGGGAGACAATTCAAAAAAAAATCCTGCAATCAAGAGAATGTCCACCATTCCACACTTATCAGAATGAATCTTCATTCGCAATGAGATATATCATTTCATTGACTCTATTCAAACCATACCAAAAAGTTCGACGCTCGTCGCCATGCCATCTCACGAAACAAAACACTACACTGACAGACGATGACGTCGCCACTATATTTATTATCGCTACTGGGGAAATTTGAGAACGTCAAGACGTTCCACGGTCTACTACGATTTTTATACTGACATTTATCTATGGTTTCTTTATGTTTACTTCTATTTATTCTTGTTCCTTTTTATGTGAAATTAACGACGCCTACGTACCTCGGCGCTTTGCCACTCATACATTTATACAGCTATATATACATGTTATATTCGTTGGAATTTTAATGTAGCAATTGCGATATGTACTGAAATAGAAAATCTTATTCAAAATGTCTTCTTATATCACTAGGAAATAGGGTGCTACACGTGAAGAATCCATTGTTGTACTTGAATTACTGTGAAAGTAGAGGTCTAATTGAAAGAATTGCATTCGTAATAAGATCTGGTTCTACCTTGTAGATCTTCAGTGAATTGGCTGTGAAAAAGAATGAAAAAAAGCTGTGAAAGCTGTGAAGATAGCGAAATTCAAAATGAAACTAGAAATCGAGTGAATCCAACTGCAAAAAAAGCACAAGCTATAAGCTCTATGAGACAAATCCACTATGGATAAACTACAACCAACTACTACAACTACAAACAATTCCAGCAATCAAACCATAACTTCTATTAACAATGTGAATATTCTATTTTTTTGCCAATGATTTTCATACCTTTAATGAGTCCCGATTTTGTCCGCCGATCGAATTTCTATTTTTAAGTCACGTGAAAATATCGAATTCCATGATCTTAACCAATGACGACGTAATCCCAAGACTCCCGAATTCTGGCGGAAGCCTGGCGGAAGCCGTTTGTGTCCGAAACGCTATAAAATCGCTGTCTAAAGTCATTGGGTATAGTTGGTTGCTCGTGCTTCTTGTTTTCTTTTTATTTCTTCTCAAAGCCGCCCGTTTACGCCGTGTCTATACAAGAATCCCTCTCAATTAACCCGTGTAAACCCTTCTCCGCCATCGATAAGGACATTTTCGATATTTCTCATAGCTTCTACGGATGTATGGTTGAAGTTTTCCACCGTCGATGCCCCGATGTGTGGGGTAAGAATGACATCACTTCTTCCAAACAACTCAGGGTTGACTGAAGGTTCCTTTTCGAACACATCTAGTCCAGCAAAAAGCACTTTACCTTTCTTCAAACCACTGACCAAAGCTTCTTCATCAATGATAGTACCTCTTCCGATATTAATGATTCTGAACGGATGCTCAATTTCGTCGATGACCTTGGCATTGATCAAATGTATAGTTTCAGGAGTTGCTGGACAGGCAATGACCACCAAGTCTACGAATGACTTTGTAGAAAGAATGTCTGAATGATAGGTAGCATTGTAGCCCAATTTGGCTACTTCTGAGTCCGACAATTTGTTTCTTTTGACGTAGTGAATGTTCATGCCCAAACTCAGTAATCTTTGGCCAATCGTTTTACCAATGTTTCCAAAGCCGACAATAACCGCATTATGTCCGGCAGGGTTCACGTTGGGTCTGTCATTGATATACTCACCAAAATCGTAACCTTTGCCTGTGCCTGTAGATATTGGTTGGCCCGTCCTGGTTTCAAAGGTTCCCGACCTGTCCAAGAGTTTTCTGACTTTGATAGTGTGATTATTCTCGAGATTGAATACCTTCTGGTAAGCAGAAAACTGACGGAAACTCAGTAAGGTATTGTACAATACCAAATCAGCCACAGGACCAGCAGCTCCGGTGGAAGGAACATTGGTCAAGATGATGTTCTTTTCTCTCAAGGCAGCTCCATCGTAACCATCATAACCAACAGAGCAAATTGCAATTACCTTCAAGTTGGGAGGGGCATTCTCGACAATATTGTCGCGGAAACCACCAAGTGGAACGAAACCTAACCAGGCGCCGTAGATTGCTTCCACATCGTTGAATTTGGTCTTGAAGTCTTCAATAAGTTGATCTACGGAAGTCAAGTTGTGGAAAATACAGGTGAACTTTTCCTGGAAACGTTTGAATTCTGGCTGCGACTTGTCCAAGTCGCCTACGAACAATACCTTTTGCTTGTCAGAGAAAGTCATGATAATTAAATAGTTGCACTAATGAGCCACGCAGAAGAGAAGTAAGTTCTTTCGGAAGAGCTAGCGGATTTTATTTCGATTTTCCAGGCCCAATGCGGATGCTAAGCGAAAGTTGGTTTAAGGTTCTCTAATGGGGAGGGTGCAGTACCACGGCAAATATTTAACTAAGTGGCATTAGCCATAGCAAAATGGAATCTACAAAACCACCAAGGTGCTTGGAACTTGGGATTATGTTATCAAAAGTAAAAGTAGTGGATATAATATTGTAGTTGTCGTGAAAGTCCTATTTGGAGGTTTTATTACTCAACAGTGTACTAAAATTTGCTCCATCGGTGAGTATAGCTGGAAAATAGTAGGAACAGATTCTCGATTCTAGGTGCTAGAGCTCAACCACGTCATTGTTCAGATTGCTTGGGGTGCAGATGTCTGGGGAGATGGTCTATTTGAAAACTACAATATACGCCAAATGAACCACTAAAGAACTTTTTGTCAAGAGACAATTTTCGTAAATCAATATTCGTAAAATGGGACTGCAGAAGTTGGTGGAATACTACTGAACAATAGTAAGAGCTGACACTATTGCAAAGTCCAGAAGCACCAGAAATACGTACAGACTATCAACATGCTACTCACCCGATACCATAGCCATGACCGCTACCGATAGCTCTTAGAACTCGTCAGAAAACAGCAATATCCCCAGAATTCGTATCTCCACAACTCGCAACTTCTCAGTAGCTGGACATGAATTGAACCCCAGATTGAACGGTCGGCATGACGTTTGAAATCATCAGGAACCGTTTTGATATCTTTCCATTCTAATAATAGCGATGCCCGCCTTTTCAGCTACCGTTGTTGTATCAACCGATGACCCCACAGAACTGGTGATGATTGCAAAAAGGCGGCTCCACTGCTCAATGGGGAAACCCCCCCATAGAAAAATAGGTGATGTGTCACGTGACGAGGAACAACCTTCTTTCCCAAACAAAATTGAAAGGAAACCAACCGACGTGTCAGATGTTCACGGCCACAATAAACTACATCCGCCAGACTGCAGAGAGGTTGAGAGAAGGTAACGACTGGACCGAAGAACAACAGAAGGCTACTTCAAACAACAGCACGCAATCGTATAGCATAACATAGAAGAGGTGTCTATACAGTTTTCCAGATCAAAAACTACGTACAAATAATTTGAACCGAACTCTTCTTGTTCTTCAGATCTTCACCACGAGAACTACATCAACTGCTGATAGCCATAATGGACTTTGTTGAGTTTCCCATTACCATTCCCAACCAGCAGCGTGTCGAAACTGCCATCACCATCGGTGCCTACTTTTCGATTTTCACCAGTGTTGTTTTTGGTGTAGTTACAAATTCGCTAGAGAATATAGTGTATGCCTTTGCAGCACAGACTGTCGTCACGTTAGTGTTGACGGCCTTCAACTGGCCGTGGTTCAAGAGCACACCCGGAATCGAATGGCTCGCAGTAGACTTTTAGGACCATATGGTGATTTGGTGATTTTGCTGTTAGGTTAGTAGTGAATAATTCAATGACTTTCTCGTTAGACTTTTTGCGGCTGGACTTTCATTGCTAAATTGACTAGGGCCAGATTCTCGGTGCGAGAAAAATTTCTGTTGCTTTCGAATTTTCCGAGCCCCACATATTGCGACGAGAGACTCTGTACGAATACTATATAAACGGCTCGATTCCTAGTGGGAGCCAGAATACACTGTAGCTGGTATACATAGCATATAGATCCCTGGAGGATACCCACAGACTTTCTGCTACCCATACACTTTGTACCTGACGTATATTTCATACGATAGTCTACCCCATCTTTCATAATACACAGATATACTGAACGTACTAATAGAAGGTTTTATCAGATTTTTCAATTCTCATAGAGAACTATTCATTTTCACACGATTGTTATTCATCCTCGTAATTTCATTTGATAATTAACATATTTTTCACATAATGACTACTACCCCATTCGATGCTGCGGACAAGCTCTTTCTCGGGTTCGATCTCTCAACCCAGCAGTTGAAGATCATCGTTACTGACGAAAACCTCGCTGCTCTCAAAACCTACAATGTCGAATTCGACACCATCAACAGCTCTGTCCAGAAGGGTGTCATCGCTATCAACGACGAAATCAGCAAGGGTGCCATCATATCGCCCGTCTATATGTGGTTGGATGCGCTTGACCATGTTTTTGAAGACATGAAGAAGGACGGATTCCCCTTCAACAAAGTTGTCGGTGTTTCCGGATCTTGTCAGCAGCACGGTTCGGTGTACTGGTCTAGAACAGCCGAAAAGGTCTTGTCTGGATTGGATGCCGAATCTTCCTTGTCGAGCCAGATGAGAAGTGCATTCACTTTCAAACACGCTCCAAACTGGCAGGACCACTCCACTGGTAAAGAACTTGAAGAGTTTGAAAGAGTCATTGGTGCTGATGGCTTGGCTGATATCTCTGGTTCTAGAGCCCATTACAGATTCACAGGTCTCCAGATCAGAAAATTATCGACTAGATTCAAGCCTGAAAAGTACAACAGAACTGGTCGTATTTCTTTAGTCTCGTCATTTGTTTCCAGTGTATTGCTTGGTAGAATTACTTCAATCGAGGAGGCCGACGCTTGTGGTATGAACTTGTATGATATCAAAAAGCGCGAGTTCAACGAAGAACTCTTGGCCATCGCTGCTGGTGTCCACCCAGAATTGGACGGTGTAGAACAAGACGGTGAAATTTACAGAGCTGGTATCAATGAGTTAAAGAAGAAGTTAGGTCCCGTCAAACCTATTTCCTACGAAAGTGAAGGTAACGTAGCCTCATACTTTGTTTCCAGATACGGCTTCAACCCTGACTGTAAGATCTACTCATTCACCGGAGACAACTTAGCTACTATTATCTCATTGCCCTTGGCTCCAAACGACGCTTTGATATCCTTGGGTACCTCTACTACAGTCTTGATTATTACCAAGAACTACAATCCTTCTTCTCAATACCATTTGTTCAAGCATCCAACCATGCCGGAGCACTACATGGGTATGATCTGCTACTGTAACGGATCATTGGCCAGAGAGAAGGTCAGAGACGAAGTTAACGAAAAGTACAATGTAGAAGACAAGAAGTCATGGGACAAGTTCAACGAAATCTTGGACAATTCCACAGACTTCAACGACAAGTTGGGTGTTTACTTCCCACTTGGCGAAATCGTCCCTAATGCTGCTGCCCAGATCAAGAGATCGGTGTTGAACAGCAAGAACGAAATCGTGGACGTTGAGTTGGGTGACAAGAACTGGCAACCTGAAGACGATGTTTCTTCCATTGTAGAATCGCAAACCTTGTCCTGTAGATTGAGAACTGGTCCTATGTTGAGCAAGAGTGGAGACTCTTCCGTTTCCAACACTGCCTCTCCTCAACCAGAAGGAACTGGTCCTGACTTGCACAAGGTCTACAAAGACTTAATTAACAAGTTTGGCGATTTGTACACTGATGGAAAGAAGCAAACCTACGAGTCTTTGACTGCTAGACCAAACCGTTGTTACTACGTCGGTGGTGCTTCCAATAACGGCAGTATCATCCGTAAGATGGGCTCCATCTTGGCTCCCGTCAACGGTAACTACAAGGTTGACATTCCTAACGCCTGCGCTTTAGGAGGAGCTTACAAGGCCAGTTGGAGTTACGAATGTGAAGCCAAGCAGGAATGGATTGGATACGATCAGTACATCAACAGATTGTTTGAAGTGAGTGACGAAATGAATCTGTTTGAGGTCAAAGACAAATGGCTTGAATATGCCAACGGGGTTGGAATGTTGGCCAAGATGGAAAGCGAATTAAAGCATTAGATTTCTAATAAACTGTATAGAGGTATAGAAAAAGAGAACGTTATAGAGTAAGTGAGTGTAGCCAATAGAGAAGTTTATGTTTCATAATATCAGCACTAAGGCTAGAAGGGAAATAGAGGCATGTTTTTCATAGTATTATGGATATGTTCAAATTACTTCCGAATCAGTTCTAAATTTCGCAGCAGGAATATTCTACTCCACAAAATCAGATCGAATTTTTCAGCATCGACAAATATGAACCACGTTTAGTATTTTGAATTTCGTTCCACCACTAAGCAATAAAAACGTCTGTAGAATGTTGACGAAGATAAGAACTGTCCAACGTACTAGTGTTCGTAATTTCCCCGTTTACCGAACTTTCAGAAGTCAAATACGGTGGGTCTCAACTCTTCTTGCAAAAGATCCCAACCTGATAACAGTCGAAGATATCCAGAAATCGAGTCTAAGCAATGAAAACCAGCAAGAGTTGGATATCCAAGGTAGAATCAACTTGATTAAGTCGATCAACTTGTCTAAGAATATAAACAAACAGGCTTTGATAAACGAACTTATTCCCAATTTTTCATTGTATTTCAAGTTTGAAAAATCCCACGAGGAGCCAGTTATAAATTCTAAAGAGGTTTTAGGACGTTTGATAGACGTAAATCCAGGTAGGTTCCTTAACTCTTGGGAGCTATTCAAGAAATATGAGCATTTGGTAGAAGAAGTAGATCATCAGTTGGTTGGTTCCTTACTTGAGAAATTGGTTAATGGTGAGAGACTGGAAATCACAGATGATCCTAACGATGTCAAATACAAGATAGCAATGGAGAGCTTGGAGAAAATCAGGTACTTATTGCAAACTTATACCAGAAGTAACCAGGCGTATAACACTACCTTTATGAAGTTGTTAGACAGATTGGTAGAAGACGAGTATGTGGTTTTCGTCAATTTTTTATTGCACGAAGAGCTTTTATCCCCAGAATTCTTAATAAACCATTTATCTACAGGTAAGACAAGTTCAAACATCTTTGACTATGCTTATTTGTCTATTTTCAAAAAGATTATCGATTCTACACCTAAGTCCTTAAAGAAAGAGCACTTGGTTACTGCGTTAGATATTCTTGGAAGCAGTAAGGCTCTCGAAGAAATCAATAAAAACCAGGATAAAATTGCAAGTGAAATAACTGAATCGGCATCTTTCAAGTTTGTTCATATTCCTTTGGACCTTGATCAGTTGCGTTCAGAGATTCTCAACTACATTGAAGTGAACTTGTTAGATTTGGATAAATCTCCCGAGAGTCTTTTGATTAGATTGAAGCTCATAGAAGTTATTGGAATCGAGAATAACGACATCAATAATATGCTCAAGAAGTTTCACGCCTATCAGACTCATGAGAAGTTTGGTATTGAGATAGTTCAAACCAAGGTATTGCAAGCATTCGTATATCACGCTATTGATCATGAAAATCAATCCTTTGTTACCATTGCAGAAACATTGCAACCCACAGAAAACAACGAATTGCCAGTTAAAGTTGTCCAGTTGTTGATGCTTGCACATTCTGACTTTGACTCTGAGAGATCTTTGAGATACTACAACGATTACATTCAACGTGTTTCCAAAAACATCAATGAGCATACCAAGAGATCAGCTTCTGGGTTACTCACCGAGTCATTGATATTATCTCAACTTTATGGAAATGACAGAAACTTTGCTACATTGGTATTTGACATGGCTATCGAGAAGGGGGTGATTAGCGACGAACTCGAAATCAGTCAGATCAAGAAGTTGTTCAAAGTGTATGGAGAATCGTTTGTGGAAGACGATGATTGGGTAAAGGCAAAAAAGAACCTCAAGAATTACGTATTGGATTATGTAAAAAAGTTGTAATTGTATAAAGAACACTAATACAATAATATATGATATTAATGAGAATTGGCTGCGAAAAAGTGAATTTGCGTAATTTTGTGGTCATTAAAATTTGTAGAACACACGTTTCAATGATCTTCTTATTTGAAATCTAAGATAATATATTTCTTACCGTGAATAGGTTATCCTCTGTCATATGGAATATATGGATATATGGTTTATCAATTCTCCTGAATTAACGAGCTACTGTTATAGAACGGTAAATTTCCATTTTCATTCCAGAGTAGTGCGCCAACGAAGCAACTAACCTTCTTGAGAAAGGCATTTCAGCCAACTTCTGCTTCTACAATGGCTCATTAGTCACATTAACTAATTCTACAGTCTAAAATTGATATCATGAATTGCACCCATGTGTCGTATAGTTGCGGCTAAATTCCCTTTTCAAGTTGATAAGATCACGTGATATGAACAATATGGAAAAGCACTGGCAATGACTCAAACGGGCACTTTTGCCGTGGCGCCGCGATAAGCGCATTAGTACTGAGTCACCATAGTTAAGATATTTCCCCATACTTAAGGCTCGTTTCGTTAACATGGGTGAAAAATTGAAAAATTAGGAAAAAGCACCAGACTGAAAATATAAGAAGAGGTAATTTCCACCAATTTTTTTGTTTTTCTTCACAATTATCTTGAACACTACAAAAATCACTTTCTACGATGTCCACCCCTGTGAGTTTACACTTGAGAGCCGAGACCAAGCCTTTGGAACACAGAGCTGCATTGACCCCTACCACCACCAAGCAGTTAATCGATGCTGGCTTCAAGATCTTTGTCGAAAAAAGCTCCCAGTCGACTTTTGCCATTGAAGAGTATGAACAGGCTGGTGCCACTATCGTACCTGAAGGTTCGTGGACAGAAGCACCCACGGACAGAATCATCATTGGATTGAAGGAATTGCCTGAAAACGACACCTTCCCATTGGTACACGAACATATCCAGTTTGCCCATTGCTACAAGAACCAAGCTGGGTGGCAGGATGTCTTGAGCAGATTCCCAGCTGGAAAGGGAACTTTATACGACTTGGAGTTCTTGGAAAATGATGCTGGAAGAAGGGTTGCAGCTTTTGGCTTCTACGCTGGTTTCGCTGGTGCTGCCATTGGTGTCAGAGACTGGGCCTTCAAGCAGCTCCACCCAGACTCTGAAAACTTGGGAGGCTTGACTCCTTACCCCAACGAAGACGACTTGATCGTTGACATCAAGAAGGATTTGGACGCAGCCTTGCAAAAGAACGGAGGTCAATATCCTACTACCTTGGTCATTGGTGCATTGGGCAGATGTGGTTCTGGTGCTGTAGACTTGTTCAGAAAGGTAGGCATCCCAGACCAAAACATTACCAAGTGGGATATCCAGGAAACATGTAAGGGTGGCCCATTCAAGGAAATTGTCGAGTCCGACATCTTCGTGAACTGTATCTACTTGTCTCAACCCATTCCTCCTCTCATCGATTATGCCAGCTTGAATGTCCCTGATAGAAAGTTGAGAATCATCGTCGATGTCTCGGCCGATACCACTAACCCACACAACCCTATCCCAGTGTATACCATTGCTACTGTGTTTAATGATCCTACTGTAGTTGTTGATACCAACTCTGGACCAAAGTTGTCTGTGTGTTCAATTGACCACTTGCCATCTTTGCTTCCAAGAGAAGCTTCAGAATTTTTCTCCAGGGACTTGTTGCCTTCTTTGTTGCAATTGCCAGAAAGACACACTGCTCCAGTGTGGACCAGAGCAAAGGCTTTGTTCGACAAGCATGTAGCCAGATTGTCTGAGTAAGGGATTAATAAAAGAAACTACTTTGCAGAACATTATCAATTTCATTTTTTCAAATTATTTGAGAAAGCTTCACCTAACTAAGATCTTCACTTCTCAATTATCTACGACTTTTGCCCCAATAAATTTTATTACTTTATATCTAGTATGTATAGCAGGGTTAATCTTTAATACCTACCTATCTACGTGAGTCTGTTCTTTTGAATTTCATGATATGCTAATGAGTTATTCCAACGTAACTTTAACCTTTCTCTTCTTGTTACCCTTTTTCTTTCCCTTCAACATGATCCTTTTGATTTCTTCTCCATCCGTCTCGTACTCCGATTCACTTACGGCACCATCTACTTCTTCCCCCTTGAGTTCGACCATGCTGTTGAAGCGTCTCTTCATAGAATCTACCTTTTCAACATTTTCAGAACAAGCCGCAACACAGTTCAATCTTTCACCAGTGTCGTAGATTGCAACTTGGTCTCTGACATTTTCAGAAAGATTCCAGACTACAATCTTCCCATCAGAAGAAACAGAAATAAGTAATGGAATCCCTGCTGTTTCTTGGGGATGGCAATAGAAAGTAAAGTCCTTGACACGGTTGGTATGGCCCCTTAATACGAAGTCAGCCGTCAACATCTCTGCCTTAGAGTCCCACACTTTCGATTCTTCTTCGTTCTCTACAATAGATGCCAAAACTTGTTGCTTAAAGTTAAAGAAATCAATGGTACCATCACCGTGGCCAGTAATAAGCCATTCCACGCCTTCTAATTTTACAATATCCAAAGTCATTAACGTTGACTTGAACGAGATTTTTTTGACAATTTTAGCTGTGGAAGTATTGTACACGAAGATTTGATTCAATAACCCTACAAGGAAGTATTTCCCGTCTGAAGACCATCTTACAAATTCTCCACTCTGGCCCTTATGATCCTTACCCTTGATCTTGAGAACTGCTGCTTTCTTAACCGTCATCAAGTTCCACAACCTGATCGTCTGATCCTGTGAAACAGAAATTGCAACTCTTCCACTGGGATGTATAGCCAAGTCATTCACTTTACCGGTGTGTCCCTTCAAGGTTCCAAATGTTTCCCAGTCTTTGGTTCTCCATATGATGATCTTGCCATCTTCAGATCCAGACAAGAGCCACTTGCCAGATTTCTCTGTGGAGTCAGGATGTTCTACAGTGACTTCCTCAGAAAATTTAAGGGTGGTAATTGTGCCTTCGTGGCTCAATAAATGGCCCAATTCCTTTCTCTTTTGAAGATCATAGATTCTGATATGCTCATCATTCGATCCGGTAACAAGATATCTCTTTGCAATATCCATTGATTTGATAGAAAGAGCATGTGCTTGGAAGTGGAAAATCGGTTGGAAAACAGCCTCTTTTTCTGCAGCAGTGTCCAAAATGACAGATACACATAACAAATTGTGTTCGTACGATCCTACCATTATACGAAACTGAATCTTTTTGGAACTAGAGCTTACATCTCCAGAAGCTACTGCTGGAGATTCTGCTTTCGGCACCAAACTAGATTTGACCGAATTGGATGTCTTAGAGTGCTTTCCCTCTATTCTGACCTTTTTTTCTTTCTGTGCCATGTTAAATTGCAGATTGATATACTACGAAAAATCATAGAGAGTTAGAAAATTGAAAAATATAGCGATGAGGACGCGCGACATATATCAAATGTCGCACGACATGTCTGACTGTTGCATCAACAAATAGTAGGAATAAGATGGTGGAATGAATTTGAATAATTGGAATGAAGAAGAGGAGAGAAAGAATTAGCACATTTGAACAGAAAAAATAGAAAAAAGGTATAATAGTGTAATTTTGAATCTAATAATCTTGCTGGTATAATTATTCATGGAGAACATTAGGCTGCGAAATTAGACATGCGTAGAAGTAATGGAGTTCCAAGAGAAGGAATTGAGCAATACAAAAAAGTATTATTCTGAAACAAATACCTGAACCACCACCCACAGGCTAATACAAAGAAGGATAATTATAGCAAAGCATTTGGAATCAAATTTAAATCTAGTTTATTCAAATTTATATGGTAGCGCGCAATACTTGCGAATTGTAAACACTTTTAGAATTAGCAGTTGATTGATATAAACTAAGATATATTTTTCGTTTTGTACTGTTGTTTCCAGAATTTTCTAACTGAGAAGGATTCATCTGAGTAAGTGAATCGAAACTCAAGCATTGAAACTGATATAAAAGTTATAGGATCATAGATCACTTGAGAATTGTGATATCACTGGTCTATAACTACAGATCAGATTCCTAACCCAACCAGTTCCAAATAGTGAATCTAACAAATTACAACATACAATTGTATCTGTGACTCACAACTTTTATTAATTATACATAATATCATATCATATCATATCATATCATATCATATCATAACGAATCATATCAGACTAAATCAAGATCTCCAAACAGATCAACGATAATTCTTGAGATCAGTATAACATAATATCCCTTCATATCATCATATTAGCTGATATATAATAACAATAACTTCTTATCGCTGATTATCTACAATTATTTGTAAGCAGAATGGTCCAGAACCAGAAAACACCATCACAGCATAATTCGACGTTGTTCATCTCGCCGATGATCAACAGCCGTCGCCAGAATATCTTTGTGACACCTCCGAATCCAGCAGCACAAACGTTATTTGATAGTCCTGGCTCCAATAGGTCGCTGTTTTTCAATCTAGAACGTGGCCACGTTAATGATGATTCTACGTCCAACTCAAACGTTCCGCCTGCTGCGGGGCCAGTCAATGGGAGAATAGCGAACGTAGAGCCACTTACTCCAGCCGAAAAACTTCGGTTGTGGAGACACGATGCCTTGATGCAACATCAGTATAAGACAGCCGAGTTCATCGGCGATAAGGTGCTAGCACTAACAGACGATCCCAATGACGCGTTCTGGTTGGCGCAAGTGTTTTTTAACAGCGGAAATTACCTTCGGGCCAAGCTGTTACTTACAAGCAAGCCAGAGTTTGAGAAATCGGTTAGTTGTAGATACTTAGCTGCCTATTGCTTGATAAAACTTGAATTGTGGGACGAGGCTCTCGATCTTGTTGGTGAAAGTAATCCGTTCCGTAAAGACGACAACTACCAGGTACGTAGTACTGACGGTGGGATCAAGCTTGAGGCTTCTATCTGCTATTTGCGAGGTCTCATCTATGCCAACCAAAACAACTTTGAAAAGGCTAAAGAGTCGTACAAAGAAGCTATCCTAGTAGATGTAAAATGCTATGAGGCGTTCACAGAGTTGATCAGCAACAACTTGATGACACCTAGAGAAGAATGGGACTTCATCACGACTTTGAACTACCGGGACGCCGATGATAACGACGAGCTCATCAAATTGCTCTACACCTCTCGCTTGAGCAAGTACCTCAATGTATCCAAGCTTTACGAGGCGGAACATATCTTGACTGAAGAGTACGATTTGGGTGATAACTGCGACATTCTTTTGAGCAGAGCAGACTATTTGTACGCACAATGTAATTTCGATGAGTGTCTCTCTATATGTGAGCAGGTATTACGGAAAGACGAGTACAATTTCGACATTATTCCGAATTACCTCAGCTGTTTGCACGAGTTAGGAGGAAAGAACAAGTTGTTTTTCAAAGCGCACCAGTTGGCTGAAAACGATCCCACCAATCCAATGACATGGTTGGCCATTGGAACGTATTATTTGTCTATTAGCAAGATTGCCGAGGCAAGAAAATTCTTCAGCAAAGCGACGCTCTTGAATCCCAACTTTGGCCAGGCTTGGATCGGCTTTGCCCATACATTTGCTGCTGAAGGAGAACACGAACAAGCCATCAGTGCCTATGCCTTTGCTGCCAGACTCTTTCCTGGAACACATTTACCCAACCTCTTTCTTGGGATGCAACATTTACAAATGAACAATCTCAATTTATCGGAAGAGTATCTTGCGGCATCGTACCAGATTTGTAATTCTGATCCGTTGCTTTTGAACGAGTTGGGAGTGATCAATTTCCACAAGAATAACTTTGTCAAGGCAGAGATGTTTTTCCAGGAAGCTTTAGGAGCTGCCAAGTACTTGAATTCCGATTCCAAGACTTGGATATCTATACACGCAAACTTGGGCCATGTTTACAGACGAGGTAACCAACCAAACAAGGCATTACAATGTTTCAACCAGGTGCTAAAAATCAGCAACAAGAACGACTCCAACATCTTGGCTGCTATAGGATTGATCAACTTGAAGTTGGGCAATAACTTCAAGGCAATTGACGTGTTACACGATGCACTTGCTATCTCGCCTTCAGATCCCGTTGCTTCGGATTTGTTACGAAGAGCATTGGAGTCCAACAAGAATAACGGAAACTCATTCATCAGTAACAATGGCGACAAATTGCTTGAGCTCAATTTGCCAACCCTACAGTATAGACAAAGACAGAGCAGGAAAGATGGACAGGGCCAGCAGACAGCTGCTAGTGCTCAGAACAACAAGTTCATGACTCCATTAACTAACAAGACTAGAGTCTTAAGAAAAAGTTCAGGTGTTCTTCAACCTATAGAAAGGACCGATGATACCCACGACGCTCTCTACATTGCTCAAGAACTCAAAAAGGGAAATGAGTCTAGTGACGAAGACGATGAAGCAATTATGGATGTTGAGAGTGATTAATTATAGAGTGGATGCGTCTAAAGGCAGAAATCACGTATCCAGGTTTATCGTACCGGAGTCGTATGCCTACAAAAGTTGTCAATGCCTAAACATAGTAATAGCAGCGTCTATAAAAGTGCAAAATAGAAGTCATCTAACTTCCATTTCATGGAAGTAATCTAATGCAAATAAAAAATTGTACAACTCGATCTCGCCAGGTTTGGCAGATACAGCTAAACCGAGATGTGTAAAAATTCCGCAAAATCTACACGGTTAACCTAGAAAACTACATAGAATGGTTGGGAAGTACGGTATTAATGTGTTAGGTCATGCTGATATAGTTTTCCCACTGAAACCCGAATCAGTGCCATGATTGATCTACAAGAAAGATTCAGCCAAATGTATCCCCAGATTCTGCACAGAAAATAGACCTCTTCCAAATGCAAATGTCAGAAAATAAAAACAATGGCACAATCATAATAATAAATGCCATAATAGAAACAGGGCTAGAGGAGACAGAGTAGGGTTGTCAAAATATCGTAAATGGGGCAAAAAAATCCATATACGGAAGATCTACAATTCTCAGGGTCCTCTAGATATCTAGCATATTTGTAAATACGATCTGGTCTTCTCTTTCTGTAAAGTTACTCTGTGGGCTTCTCATCTCACATCTGTACTCGCATCTCGTGATCTCAGTTATTAATAGGCCATTGTTTCATATCAATATCTGAAGAATAACATCGAATTGTTTATCTTTTGCTCGTCAACTCAGTTCATAATATCAACACCTTCTTCGAGCTTCATCCACGTTGGCATAATCCATCACAAACAATTTGTTTTCTCTCTATCATTATCTTCTTCTCCATAGACAGTCACGAACTCCCATACACTCCGTTCTTATCGTCTAACGTCATCGATTCATTATCATTAGAATCACCTAGTCAAATTACAGAGTCCAAACTGTACCTTTGTTACATAAAGCAAGAGGTCACAGTAGTATCGCATCTACCGAAATCCTCAGATTCCTGAAGCCAATAGGTTACATGTACATTCGTAGCCATCGTCATTATTCATTGCTTTATTGAGTCTACTCTCCTTGACCATACACATATACTGAATTAGTTGTTCGACATCGGTATTGTTTATTAATAAATATCAATTTTGGTTCTGATTATTCACCACGTTCATCAGCCGATTCTTGTCTTCTGATTCATTCCACCTTAACTTGAATTCTTTAATTCTTTAGTCCAGTTCAAATATCGATTCACATGTCATGAATATCCACTCATCCTTATCCTCCACTTCCAGCCGGGAGTCCCGTATCTTGTGTGTCAACTTCAACCAGGACCAGGGCTGTTTTGCCGTGGGCCACGAAAACGGGTTTCTAGTCTACAACTCAAATCCCATAGACCTCCGTGTCAAGCGGAACTTTGCCCATCACCATTCCAATGGCTCGTCGGGCTCTGGAATCGGCCATATCACCATGCTCCATCGCACCAACTATTTAGCTCTTGTAGGAGGCGGAAAGAACCCCAAGTTTGCTAACAATAAGTTGATCATCTGGGATGACTTGAAACGAAAGAACTCTCTCAGTCTCGAGTTCATGAGTCCTGTGCTTAATGTGCTTCTTTCTCGTGTTCGTATTATTGTGGTACTCAGAAATCAGGTGCTAGTCTACGGTTTCTCTGCTCCGCCTAAAAAGGTAGCAACTTACGAAACTATTGATAATGAATACGGTCTTGCAGATCTTTCCGTAAACTCGTCTGCAACTTCACAGATTTCAGTAGGAGCATCCAGTAGTAGCTCGTTGTCAGAAAACAACAATCTCAGCGGCAGTACTTCTTCTATAGCTTCATCTTCTTCCGGGAAAGACGGAGCAAAATACCAAACACTAGCATTTCCGGGTCGTTCTGTGGGCCAGATCCAGTTGGTAGACGTTTCTCCCCATGGTCAGGAAAAGAACTTGGTCAGTATCATCAAGGCACACAAGCTGAAGATTAGATGTCTCGCCTTGAATAGAACTGGAACCCTCATTGCCAGTGCTTCTGAAACTGGAACTATCATCAGAGTCCACTCCACTCACAACACTGCATTACTCTACGAGTTCAGGAGAGGACTCGATCGGGCCGTCATCACATCGATGAAGTTCTCTCATAATGACTCGAAGTTGGCAGTTTTGTCCGATAAGAACACTCTTCATATTTTCAACATCGGTAGCGATACAACTCCTACAAACGCTTCATCTTTGTCATCCTCTCCACCTTCTACTTCTGCATTCAAACTGGGAACCCCTGAGCCACATGCTCACTCGGGAACTCCTATGAATAGACACCATTTGCTTAAGAGCCTCCCCTTGCCATTACCCATCCCCAACTACTTCAAATCCACGTGGTCCTTCTGTTCTGTAAGCACAAACAAATACCACCAGGACTTTGACGGAGACTCCGGAAATGACATAGGCGTTTTAGGCTGGTCCGGAAATGACAGTGTCATCATCATCTGGAGGAACAAACGTATATGGGAAAGATACATCATCGTAGAAAAACTGCATCACTCGACAGCCAACACTGCCATCGATGACTTTGCAAAGTCCAGCAGCGGTAATACTTCTTCATGGGAGATTGTACGCTACAGCTGGAAAAGTCTCGATAGTGTAGCTGATTGAGCAAATGAAATTAAGAGAACTTCTACTATATATAGATAAATCTCAATGTATATATCTATATCTATATCTACTATATCTACATCTGTTTTCATTCATTGATATGATTCATCTATTTTACACTATTTACAGTCATCAGTTTACTATTTCACAGAATATGGGATCATAAAGCTTCTTTTCCTGACGCAGGTGCTGAATGGTATCCCATCTTCTTCCATGGAAGTTATGGACAAAACGAGTAGCACTAGCAGGATTGAGAAATCGAATTAGTTGGATATTGATCTGTCTTACAGGGTCCTGGACTACAGAAGTCACTGGGTTCTTGAGATTGAGTTCATAGTTCCAGAGAAGTCGAGGTATGGTATGTTTAGACAAGCCAAATGGAAGGTTTCGTACAAGGACGGTAGCTGCTCTCACCGGGCTATTAATTAGTTTTGTTAACGTCTTGAAGTTGGGATTCACCAGTTCTACATTTGTGAGTTCTTCTTCCAGTAGTTTATCCTGCTTTAGCAACGAGTTCATAATTCTTGAGGTGGTAGGATTATACTTATAAATGTCACGGAATGCTATATGACTCAAGTCCTTATGGAGAAACGACGAAAAAGGAGTTTGAACATTAAAACTATCTCCAGCATGTTCTTCCATCCGCGGAATAAGCTCTCTGTAGTCACTGGCAAGGAATGGAGACACCATGTGTTCTACCTCAGCTATAGTCGGCTCCACAAACACTAGTTTGAGTCCATGACCGTTGATCTGTTTGTTAGAAGTTTCACGGAAATAAACAGCAGAATGTACAAAGTTGGGAAAAACAAGATAGTAACTATTGGTAAACATAAGCGACACGGGATTTCTGGCTTTGACAACTTCAAACTCCAAACCTTTCTCGAGCAGTCGGGGAAGCTTGAAGAGTCTATCTCTATTGATTGGGTATATATTAGCGAAGTCGGACTTTGAAATAAACGAATTGGCACAGTCAAACTTCAAGATGTTTGTTCTCTTATAACCGGAAGGTATTTCAGCTACAGCTTGGGCCATTTCCCGCTGGTTCCACTCATTTTCCATAATACCATCTAGATACGAACGGGATGGCTCTGGTGAGGCTTCCGTTTCATAGAGAAAACGTGAGACAGCCCCGATTTTCGGTGCTACCTCCGGAGTAGACGTCTTGTGCAAGAGGTTCATCAACCTCTGCGAGGAAGAGAGTTTGGACATGGAGTGATGGGAGATGGACAAATAGGGTCAGCTGGAATTGAATAATAATGTAGGACCAGAAGTAGAATGTACGGCGCTACCATACGAAATTATGGAGTAAACTGTCAATAATAGTTACCGAAGGTATGTCTAGTGGATGAAGTAAAAAGAAACAGCTACGATCGATTTAGGAATAAATTGTAAGGTCATCAAGTTGCCGACGCAAATTAAGCCACATTATTACTTTTCAATTATTTTCCCCACTGTAGTCTATTAGCCTACTCTTGGCTCGTAAATTTAGCCAATATTTCTTGATGCTCTACAGTCCTCTTTCTATGGTCTGATCCGGGGTTTGATCTGTTATAGTCCTCGTACAGCCAACCATCTAAAACCAGCAATAGCGCTAGACTCGACTGTATTCAGACCAGCACTAGACTGTGATAATACTATAGCCGTGGAATTCGCATTGAAAACCGATCTTAACTACTGGGAAGCTTAACTATTAGAGTCGCATTTATTCTCTCAACTTGTTAGGATTAGTCGCATTTATTACCATAGTTAACAGTTGCGATACTATTCGTATTCGGCCCCACCGAAAAAAGTTTGCCAGTGCCGAAAATTCACAGTGACGTTTTCTTCTTTCGATCCAACACCAGAGCCTGCTGTGCTGTGTTGATAGTGAAAGTCGTGGCCGTGTCTGAGCGAAGCTGCCCGTGTAAGCGTCATAGTTAGTGATTTTTCTGAGTCTCGATACTCTATTGTTGAAGAACATAGCATACCAACTCAATCAAAGACGTGCCATAGATATATTGCCATACAAGAGCCATACAAGCTATAGGACCGCTGCTACTTCTGTGAATAGAAGAATCACCAAACCTAACTTTACGACATCTCTCGTTTCTATAGCCGAGACCGCCAGGTTCGTCGTTTTGTTCATTCTTGTATTTGCTTTCCTCGGAACACCGCCACTATTAATTCCGAGCCACGAGCCATCCACAATAGTCAATACTGAGAATCCATCATAGAGAGAAAAGTATTATTGTCACACAAGAAATACGATAACCATTGGTGTACTATAAGAGAATAAGCCATTATCATCATAGTATTCGATCATATCGTCCCGCCACATTAGTGATACATTGAACTGTTATCTCGCATAGTGTACTACGTACTTGTCTGCCATACTATTTTAGTTGACAGTCTATTGGTCAACCACTATAGTATCCTCTTCTATTACTGCCTTTACTGCTAGTATACTATATTAGTCATGCCCTCGGAAACCATATGGTCCAGCAGCACCGGCTCGCCCATCCTGGCCAGCTCCAGCCAATCGCGATACCGCAGTGTTCTCGATCTGGTTGATCCCGAAGTCGCAAAGTTATTGACCACTTCTGACGAAAGACGTTTGTCTTTCAATGATGGCAGCGACATAGATTCAGGCATCTTTGGCTTGAAGCGTGGCTCATTTTCCGCCATAACCGCTCCTGTAGGCGGCGCTACTGGCTACCATAATGGCGCCAATTCTGTGGGAGGTGGTACTTCTAGCCAGAGAATCAACTTTGGAACTGCTTCCATCTCGGGAGGAATCGCTTCTAGACATCCTCCGCAAGATAGCTTTCTCCAGAAATTCGCTGCTGTAGCTGATGCTACTCGTGAAATTGAGCTTTCGAATGGTCTCTCGAAGATTTCTCTTGATAACCATGGCCATTCTGGCAACTCCAGAAGAACCAGCTTCAACCAGAACAGTTCCCATAACGAATCGATTAAACAGTTGTCTGAGATCGGTGTCTTGAGCTCTCCCCACGGCTCATTGAATGAGAATTTAAATATGCCAGCTCCCAGATCTTCAAGACACCAATCGATTTCTGAGAAAATCGACCAGTACAACAACACTTCGCCGATCCAGACTAGTGCTGCTTTGCTGATCAACTCCGATTTGAACCTGAACCAGGATCACCAGTCTGTAAGCCTACAGCAGCCATCTAACATGCCTCATAATTTCTGGAATCCAGCCACGGCTACATCCTTCACGCCTGCTTCTTCGTACAACTACTTCATGGACGGCTCCGGTCTTCCAGGAGGAGTTCCTGTTCCTCCACCAGGTCCTCCCCAGAACTTCAATCCCTACGCAGGACGTGGTGCAAACATTCCACCCATATCTCCTCCTCCCTTTATGATTCCGCTGCCTCCTCCTCAGTTCATGGATCCAGGCTTGTACAATATGATGAACTTTCCTCCATCGAACAATGTAGCTAATGCAGAATCTGAATTGGCTAAAGAAACTTCTGCTGCTTCTCACTCGTCTTCTTCTTCTGCTCCAAATGCTGCCAGTGATTCTGATGAAAAACTGGAGGAGCACAAAGAATCCACCACTGGAAGAAACGTACATACCCCTGGAATCGGCATGATGGGTCGGCAACAGATTCCGCCGGCTCAGTTTATGTTCCACGGCTTCAATCCGTACATGTACCAACAATCGCCTCCTCCTATGGGAATCCCTCCTATCTCGCCTAACCAACACCCAGCTGATAGCTCAATGTTCGTAGAAGGCATTCCTCCCCCTCCCGCTCCTCCAGCCGCTCCTAAGGATTCGTCATCCACTCCTCCTACTTCCTCTGGTAAGCGTGGAAGAAACGGCGCGAAGAACTCGAACACTGGAAAGGGCGGCAACCACATCTACAGATCTATTTTACTAGAAGAAGTCCGTTCCAATGCCAAAGGCAAAGAATATTACTTGAAGGATATTTATGGACACGCCGTTGAATTTACCAAGGATCAACATGGCTCCAGGTTTATTCAGCAGAAATTGCCTGACGCCAGTGATGAAGAGAAGGAAGTGATTTTCAACGAGATCAGAGACATTTCCTATGACTTGATGACGGATGTATTTGGCAACTACGTAATCCAGAAGTACTTTGAACATGGATCTACGACTCAGAAGAAGGTTTTGTTAGATTACATGATTGGCCACATATACGAGTTGTCGTTGCAGATGTACGGCTGTAGAGTGGTTCAAAGAGCTTTGGAAGCAATAGATCTCGACGGTCAGATTAAGATCATTGAAGAATTGAGAGACTACATCTTGATTTGCGCCAAAGACCAGAATGGTAACCATGTAATTCAGAAGTCGATTGAGAGAATCCCTTTCGATAGAATCAGATTCATCTTAGACAGCTTGGATAACCAGATCTACCATTTGTCAACTCATCCATATGGATGTCGTGTGATCCAAAGGTTGTTGGAATACTCCAATGTTGAGGATCAACAGGTGATTTTGCAAGAACTCAATAGGTTCATCTTTTACTTGATCCAAGACCAGTATGGTAACTATGTTATGCAACACATTTTAGAAAGAGGAGAGCCAGATGACCGTGAGGCTATCTTAAAGGTTGTTCTAGGCTCTGTAGTCAACTTCTCCAAACACAAGTTTGCCTCAAATGTAATTGAGAAGTGTATCAAGTATGGCACTTTGAGCCAGAGAAAGAGAATTCTCCGCGAAGTAATGCTTGGAAACGAAGACTTCAATGTAGAATTGGTCAGCGATGAGTCTCCTTTAGCTTTGATGATGAAGGACCAATATGCCAACTACGTGATCCAGAAGTTGGTCGAAGGATTCGATGCTAATAGCGAAGAAAAAAGAATTTTGGTTGTCAAGTTGAGACAATACTTGAAACAGATTTCTTCCAAGAATACCTACGGTAAGCATCTTGCCTCTGTTGAAAAGATGATTATTGTTGCTGAGACTGCTCTTATCGAAGCCGATAATAACTAGCTTCCTACTTGTTGATTATTATAGTTTGATAATTATGATATGACAACTACTACTTTTTTTTTTGTGAACCAAGACGATACTAAAATTCCTACTCATTTTCCATCCATTAATTATTGCTACAGTGTAAATACCGAGCTCCATCCGTTAATGTCCTTTCCAACCTATAAATATTAATCTCTCACGTCACTGTCTGTGTATAGCCTTTTAAATTTAACTTTCTTATATAGTCTCTTTGCTGCTGAAAACATAAAAAGCACCGAATTTCCGTCTTGTTCATTTTGTATATATGGAAATTTTACTTGTTAGATATACGAAAACTATCTTTTTCATAAACCGTAAGAAGCCCTTGCTTCTGGACGTTGATTGTAGACTATATCGTAATAAAAGTATGAAAACTATTCTAATCCCTCAATTGCTGATGAAATGAAATTCAATGTTTGTTCCTACTATTGTAGTAGTTATAGGTATATACTCACTCTTAATGTGTAGATATTGCAGTTGTAAATGATGCAGATATTGTTGTTGTTGTTTCAGATTCGTAGTAGCGTAGTTGGTTGTAATTTGCATCTTTATAAATCAATTTCTTTGAAGGTTCTCATTACATCCCAATGAAATTTGTTCCAATTTTCCGCGCTTTTACTTTCTTGAGAGCCATATGTTTGTTTGTAGATGTTTTTGACTGTTGCAGTGTCTATGCCCAAGCCCTTCTTGTCTACAACGAGGAAGTCATAGAGGGTAATCCATTGCAACAACTTCAACTCGTCGTCCGGTTTGAGATTCCATACTTGTTCGTGTGAAACTACTTTGGTTTGGACTGGCTTGGCCAGCTTGATGGAATTTGTCAAGATAAAGTCGATGTTAGAGGTTGCAGATTTGCCCTGCTTAACATCTATGAGATCAAACTCGTCGTCAGAGGATGTGAGAGAGCTTACATTTGACTTGGCGGCAGAATTGGTGGGCCCCATAGGTGAAGATCTAAAGTTCTGCCTTATTTGGCTCAAACTGAGCAAGCTCGAACTGGAAACTTGAGAAGAGAATGATTTTTTCGTGCTATTCTCTCGATTGCTGATCAAATTGTCGTTAAGATGGCTCAAATTCGAGCCGATGGAACCTCCCGGATGTTTCATGGAGAACTGCTTTTTACGTTTCAAGACGTCTTCTTCAATCATTTCCAGAAGAGCCAAGATGGTAGCATCAGCCAATATAAGCGATAAAGTCGTAGACACGGTGGGAGCTGGAATTCCGTGAATCGTCTCTTCGTTAAGGTAGCTAGGAAGCGCAGCATAGAGCAAAGAATTGACCTGGGGATGATTTGACAACTTCGAGTCGCGATTACATGTCAACAAGATGATCGGTATGGAAGGCAGAAGATGAGGAAGAAGTTGAAGTAACTCGGAAGTGTTTCCGGAAGCTGTGAGGAGAACCAAACAGTCCTTGTTCTCGTTGATAAGACCCAAGTCGCCATGAAGAGCCTCCAGCGGATGTAACGTGGAAGCGTGGATGGAAAGCGAGTTGAGCGTCGCCACCAACTTGTTAGCAATCTTGTGCGATTTTCCAATACCCAGAATGACGATCTTTCCATGAGCCACTTGGGTTGTATGGTAGAGGATGTTCAACAGGTCTTGGAGGTTGTTCTGCGAAAACGCGTCAGATTGATACTGGAGATGGAGAAGGGCCACCGCGTCACTCTGGTACTTGAGCGTCTTATAGACGGAGTCTAGAGCCTTGGTAGTCGTCATGGTATTGTAGAAATCTTGAGTTGTGAAAATATGAGAATGGGTAGAGGCCGAAAAACTGCCAGATGAAAAATGATTATAAGCGATGAAGGACGTATGGACGACAAAAGAAAGATGAAGAAGGGAACGAGTTGAAAAGAGGTACAGACAAGTATGTAGGCCGATAAAGAATACTAGGTGTTTTTTGGATAGAAAAGAGGATTTGGAAGGTCTTTCAATATTTCAAAGTCCATCTATAATTCCCGTGCAAAGCCGAAATTTATACTATGCCTGATAGATTTTTCTCGCTAATCTAACGGTGCCACTGTACAGAATCGTGTGAAATTAGCAAACAGAATTAGCGGAATAATTAGAAGTTAAATTCCAGAGGATCTCTGAAACTTGCAGCAGAAAGAAGAATAGAGAGAAGAAGCAGAGAGATTTCGATCTGAACAAAATCAATACTACGGGAAACTTTTATAAGTATCCTACAGCATCGCAATAGATTAGAAAGTTCAGTTCCACCGCGGCACAATCCAGATTAGTGAGCATTGCATTGTGGAGGCTCAACACCATTCACCATTATCGGAGATACCTTCCAGCACTCTTATTAGCTTATTACTAATGCTCGGGAATACTCCTTTTTCTCCTTACGAGCCAATAACATAGCCAGAGAAAAAGAAAATGCTACTTCCAGCACGGGAGACTTCATCATCTGAAAACTGTACCACGCTGCGGCTCAACTCGGCCGCAACTGCCGCACCAGGAGCTGATATTTCTTTTCCACTGGCACTGAAATTCTCCCTTCTTACGTAGGGCCCATGTTGTATATTGTGTTTTCAGCTAGAATTAGGCATCTATACGCCACGAATGGCCCGTGGCCAGAATCTAGAAACCTGATCGCGATTCCAAGAGGAAGAAACCTTTGAAATTCCGTTTGTCATCTTCCAATCTACTTCTACCAGATCTTCAAAGGTTTGACCGCTCCTCTTTCCATTTTCTCTCCATTTCGTTCAGTCTCTCCGGGAGGCAATCTTCCCGACCGACACCAGTCCGACCTTTACTCGTCTCCTACTGCCTCTCCCCAGGATTATCTCATCTCTTCAATACTGTGCAAATTTCTTCTCATATTGATAAGCGCACACGTGACCAGCCACACCTCCATATCTTTGCCTAATGCGGTAATAACTACCGAGCGTCTTTTGCAACTTGATTCTCAATTACTATTTTGCAACCTGATTGAAAAATTATTCATCCCTCGTTCATCTGGAGCGATTACAATATCAATTCTGCAGAAGTATATGATGGCATTCTGAATTGTTCTACTACTGTATAAAATTATATATCCATCATATGATGAGAGAGAACATGCCAGCAGAGGTTCTGCGTTCGTTGTTCCTACCTTTGTCGCACCTACCGGACTAATGTAGTACTACAGTAAAAGGTATTCAACATTCCCCTATGCAGTGTATGAGTTGAACTCTATTAATTGGTACAACTCGTCGTTATTACCTTCTTCGTTCAGCTCCGTCGTCAAATATTCAAACTTGTAGTCGTTCATATCATCTGCCTTGGGTGAACCTGGTGTACTACTTGCCGATCCCGAATCCAACTGTAGCTGCTCAAAGAAAGATTGTGTAGTATTATTACTGGACCTACCATCCACACCTGTAGCCTTCGATTGCAACTGTCTCTGGATCTCTTCCTGGCGCAACACCTCGTGGTTTTCCAAAGTCTTCTGTTTCAATGCTTTAATCTGCTTCACACGCTGTGACCAGATAGAAGTATACGAACCAGAGATATTAGAATGCCACACATCAGCAAATTGATTTGCTACAATAGCCAAATTCCTTACAAATACTGGTAGTTTGTCTTCGGATACAATTTTGAAATGACAAGTGGCAAATATTCCGGGAACACCGCTTCTTCTGTAAGTCTTGACCTTGTAGAATTGGTTACTGGAGTTGCCATTTTCATGGCCAGCATCTATGAAATCGTCGCTGGAATCATGGATGATTGCAGTTGCTCGTGTATCAGACGTAGACACCTTCGAAGTCGTTATGGTATGAGGCGAAACCACAATATTCAAAAAATTGAACTGCGATTTTATCAAATTGAAATTGAACTCTAAACCGGATTCGTCGTAGTAGATATTCACATAGTTATTACCAATGTGCCTCTTCTTTAATTCTACGTGTCTCTCTCCATCGACACCGATATTGGGGTTGTGCATCATTGTAGTAACCTGGAAAATAATCTGGGTTGTCTTGTCTCTCCAGTATCGAGCATATTCTCCATCAAGTCCATTTTCAGTATCTAAACCTCCAACATAAATATCTGGAGGATTCTGCTTAAGCTTGTAGAGACTTCCAATCCGGTCGAGGAAATTATGATAATTCCTAGATCCAATTTGGTTCGTCAAAACATCGTACTCTTTGGACTGTCCTTTGCCTAAATATACAATTCCAATTCTGTGAAAGTCTACAGTTGGAATTCTGTCCAACACCATCAATGCTCGTAATACTATGGAGTCTTCTATAATTGGTGTCGGCTTCACGTTTGATACGTCGTCAATGTTGTCAAAGAGTTGCAATAAAAAGTAATTGGAGTTTATGACCTTGGTTACGTCATCCACATCATGTTCGTGTTCCAACTGAATTACTAACTTAACGACTCCTGTTGGTCTTCTAATGATCATTATAGAGTCACCATTTGTAACATTAGTTTCAAGACTAATAATGCTGTTACCAATTATCCACCGATGGACCTTGTTTTTTTTGGATGAAGGTGTTGTTGTCACCGAGTTTATGATTTTCAAGGGCAAGTCACTATAGGTGAATCTGATGATAAAGTCTAGAAAGCCTACAGTCTGATCATCGATTTCATCTACACCTTCGTTGCAAAGAATGAGATTTTTCACAAGGAACGAAGAGAGCTTCTTTCTGTCATCCATGTGGATCTTGAGGAACCAGTTAGCAATTACACAATAAGATAGCGAATACAAGTACTGCGATAAAATAGGTGTAATCTCAGTAGTCTGAGTTGATGGTGTCTGTTCTACCTGAGCATCCACACCATGAGCTTGCAAGATGTTTTGATCTTCAGAGCTAGGAGGTCTTTTCTTAAGATCGTTGGCATACTGAATATACTTAAACGCAATACCGAACACTCTTTTGAACTCATCAATTGTGAAGTTGGATGTCAAAACAGGCAAGTGAATCAAAGACATCAAGAATTCAAGTGTATGTGTACTGGCAAAAGCACTAGTGACTCTTGTTTGCAATCTCGTCAATATCACTGATAGATACTTCTTGATAGATAGAGGGATTTCGTAGCAACAGACAGTCAAGATATTAATACATGGTATGGCCGTCTTTTCCCAAGATCCCAAGCCAAAGATTAGAGAATTAACAATCTGATCTTCGTCATACTTCGAGAACTTGGCATGATATGCTAATAGAGAAGAAAGAGTTCTGACGAAGGCAACTTGTAAATCAGCTTTAGTGAATTCATTAGGCAATTTGATTGCTGAGGGTAAATTCAACATCAATTGTTCACAAATAATGTTCTTGACAAGAATAATCTGTTCGTCATAATTATAGAACAATTGCATATTTGAAATCTGTGAACAGAAGTGTCCCCAAATAAACGAGTAGACCTCCCAATCTATGAAGTTTTCCATGATTTCCACAACGAAGTTGAACCACTTGTTCAAATTAATGTAACCCTTTCTGTTAGAGTCTTTTTCTTCGTCATTGAAAGATACCTCATTGCTTCTGCTTTCCAGTTCCACTCTTCCATGAGTTAAAATCAAATTTCGGGAAAGCTTCTCAAATAAGTTTTCAGGCAAATATGGCACAGACTCAGGATACGTCCATTTGGAATTGGCATAAGCCTCCTTGTTATAGTTTGGATCCGATTTACTTCTCTTGAATGCTGATGCAAGTCCCGTCATATCCTGAGGTTGCTGGAGAAAAATATAGTTTTCTCTCGTGGCTCTAATTCTGATGAAACACTTACTGAGAATCAATAGCAATTCCGCATTCTTGTTAATCATAGCATATTCAAACATCAAGATCATGAACTCATAGCATTCCTGCGCTTTCTGACCATCTCTTGACAATGTTATAACAAAAACCCTGGCAACAGCTTTTGCAAGTTTTTGAGTGAACATTGGAGACATCAATAATGTCGACCCAGCGTTTGAAATTTGACTCACAGAGCCTACCGAGCTTATAGAAACTATACCTAGAAGTCTATCCTGATGTGGGGGTTGTAGTTTCACATCAAAAGCAGAAGTGAAAACCGAGCACAATTGCTTGAACTGTACAATGTTGGTTTGGACAGCAGCATAAGTAAAAAGGTTATCCACAAGATAATCTACGAGCAACTCATCGGTTTCTTCTATGGACTTCCGAAGAATATCCAATACCAAGTCGTAGTTAATGCTGCTTTTAGAAAAGATAGATAATGACGTTTCAAGACCTTCCTTGATAACTCGAATACATTCCACTTTAGTTTCAAAATTAGATGTGTTGTAGTAGAAATAGTTCAATAATTTGACACAGTTATCTTTCCAGAATGGATTTAATAAGCAACAGAGTCTTTCTTCGTTGTAGAATTGAAGAACAAACTTACAACTGGAAGGAGCCAAGTATTGATAGTTCAACATCAAGAATTTTACTATCTTATCTTTCGGTGATTGTAGTTCGTGATTCTCGTACAAAGATTGTAGAGAAAGGCAGATAGACAGCAAATAACTCTTATCCTGGTCTGTATTTATCCTAAGTCCTTTAAGTACATCAAATACAGAGAGTGTGCTAGAGTACCAGAGAGTAAATGGTATGATTTTGTCAAACGAGTCGTTGAACTGTATGTTGTAGTTGATACTGTACGATTCCTTTGATAAGAGTCTATCAAAAGAGCGTAGGAATGTCGAGTTCACCAAGGGAATGTTGTAAGAGATGGCAGTCTTAAAAGCCTTGAGAATGCCGGCGTATATGCTTTCAAAGGATAATCGATTATGTGTGACATTGACTATGTGGAGCATCTGCACTAATTCGATGGCTCCAATGCAAGAGTTGATGGGCGTAGTGAGCAAGTTCATTTCCAGAATGGTAGTCGTTGACCCTCGGTATCTTTGCAATTCTTGACTCAGTATAGTATCACACAACCCAGTTATTACGAGTTGGAAAGTATCTTCCTTACAGAGACTATCTACAGTTTCCCAGACAGTCTGGTTAAGATGGTCATCGAAACTGATGCCATATACAGAACTGAAGAAGTTAATGACCTTGTTGAAACAATCAATTGGTACTGTTCCAAATAAGATGACTGAATCGGTGAGTTCTAGAACGTTCATGAGAATCACCTTATTTGTTGTCTGATATCCGATTTCTATAGCCCGATTAAGAATGGTCACCACAAGCGACTCCTCAAGCAAGGTGAAGTTGAACTTGAGACAATTTTTTACGAAGTCCAATGTCGAAACGAGGAAATTGAACTCTTTATCATTATTCAAAGTCTTTTCATCCTGAAGCAGATCCTGGTAGACGTAGATCTTCAGCAATGGTGCCAACAAAAACAAACTCAAGTCGATCAACGAGTTGAAATTCTTTTCTTCGTCGTAAATACAGAAGTCGTGGATATCTCTACCATCATTTGTAAGCGTTTTCAAAGCTACCAAGAACAAATCGTAGTCTGGATCGATTTTGCTACCAGGTTTTAACTGGCAAAAGGTTACTATATCGCGGAAATATCGTAAACGGGCCCCAATAGAATCATCATCGTGTTTAATGCACTTGTCTAGCAAAGTTAGGGCTACACGTCTGGTAGAACTCAGCATCCGTGGATCGCACATATCTCGTGCTAGGTACCAAAGTTCTGGAATCGAAGATATAGAATATTTATCCAAAGACTCTGCTAATTTGTCTGCAGTAGCCGTCCGTACTGAAAGTGTTCCATGCTTGAGCTGGTGAAAAAGTTGTGGCAAATCCTGACCTCCTCCCACAACCGTAGGGTTTATCAGAACTGCAACATTTTTAGTCGAAGACTTGAGTGATTTGGTGAGAGATTTGAAAACAGAGCCAAACCCTGAGCTGCCGATGCTCGGATGATGTGACGACATTGGCTGCTTCCAAAATTCTCGAAGAGGCTATGTACAATGAAATAGAATAATGGAGTGAAAAATGAGATCGAAAGTAATCTTTAAGATTAAGTTGAATGGGTTTACAATGGTTACTGCAGTTGATGTAGTTGATTGGTAGCGCCGTGTACTATTTTTCTGACTGAGAGATGCACTTCCTGAAAAGTCTTCGGACTTGTAGGCAAAAGATAAATACTATTCTACACTACTGTTATGGAATCATATTGAGTATGTAGATGTTGCAATATCTGTATATGCATCTTTCAGGGTTCTCTTCTTGAACTTACTTTTATTGTCTATGGTACACTATAATACAATTTCAATCTAGGTTGAAAATATTATGGCTGCGAAAATCTAGCACCAGAAATGGTACACTCTGTAGTAGAAAGGTTTGGATCTCAAAATAACTCTTTCTTCAGCCAACTCTTCCTTCAAAGCTTCAATATCTGCTTCTCTTCTACCGGAATCAACATCAATGTCCTTGGCTCTAATAAACAATATCCAGTTCTTTCTCCAGATCTTGTGGCCAATGTAGAAAACAACCAAGATCACAAACCCAAGATAAGTTTGGAAGAAGCCTTCAGCGTTGGGGGATTCTCCCAAGGGGAAAAGGGACAACCAGAACTCGGCGATAATCACAAGGGTGTTCAATATAACTCCGAACCACGAACCAATGACACCAGTTTGGGAAGTGAATGACAACTCGTCAGTGGTTCTACCTTGGGATGCCAAAGCTCTTCTGAATCTGATGTGGGCAAGACAGATGGATAACCAGGTGAAGATGGAACTCATGGCGGAGATAGATAAGAGCCAGGTGAATACTTCGGTTTGTTTTCCACTTGCAGCGATGAAACTGAGCAATCCAAAAATATTGGTGATAATGATGGCCACCAAAGGTCTACCTGCTCTATCAACGTATCCACAAATTTTAGGAGCCAAGCCTTGTTCAGCCAAGGCAGTCAACGTTCTTGAGGTGGCATACACAGAAGATGAACCAACCGAAATAACAGAGATAAGGATAACAGCATTCATTACTGAAGGCAAACCCTTGATTCCTCCATTCTGGATTGCAATAACAAAAGGAGAGGCAGTGACATCAACGGAAGATGCTCCCAATAATCTGTCGGAAGTATATGGAACAAGGAAAGTGATCAAGGTCAATGAGACCATGTAGAACATTAATATTCTCCAGAAAACCTGCTTGGTAGCCTTTGGAAGGGACTTTCTAGGCTGATCTGCTTCTGCAGCCGTTAGACCGACCAACTCGGTTCCTCCAAAACTGAAAGCAGCAGTGATGAAGACACTGACAACACCCTTGAAACCATTGGCAAATGGACCTGGAATGTGCCAGTAGAGAGCACCATGGTAATGGTGAGTGGGACCACCACCAGCAGCCAAGACGATGGACACAATGATAAAGCCAATAACAGCAAGAACTTTCAATGTAGAAAACACAAACTCAGCTTCACCATAAGCTCTGACACCAAAAAAGTTGATTGAGGCTACGACAACGTAGAAGATAGCTACCCAGGCGTCGGGGTTGACTGAGGTGATCCAATAGTTCATGGTGATGGAACCAGCAACTAATTCCAAGGGAAGCAATACTAAAAATTGGAAGAAGTAGTTCCAGGCTACAGAAAAACCTACACTGGGGTCGATAAATCTACTGGCATAAACGTTGAACGAACCACTGATAGGGAAAGTCACGGCCAATTCAGCCATAGCTTGGATGGTGCAGAGAATTGATGCTCCGGTCAATGCCCAAGCAATCAAAATACCAGCAGGTCCACCAGTGCTCAAGGCAGAACCCGTACCAATGAGCAAACCCAGACCAATTGCTGAAGCAATTGCAATCATTTGCAAGTGTCTGTTCTTCAACTTTCTCTTCAAATGAGATTTGGAGGTGTTGATGTTGATTCTTTGAATATCCGAAATTTCTGCTTCTTCATCATTATCATCGTAGCGCTTATTCTTGGACAAGACTTCGGTTTCTACGGCTGGCTTGAAGGAGTCCACAAATGAGTGCCATCTGGGGTGGGAATTATATTGTTCCTGACTTTGTTCGTATGGTGTACTGGAGGCAGCTGTAGAGGGTGGTTGGAAGCCTTCCGCAGTCTGGGACTGTTTCTCTTCGTAACTGGATCCATCCATTGTAATATTAATGGAAAGAATGCGAATGTGGTTTAATGGGTATGAAAAATGTACCCAAATGGATTCAATATATGGCCAATATGGCTTGCTAAGGATAAACAACAAATGCTATTATAATTACTAGATAACAAATAAAAACGAAAACTAGCTACCTATATACATCAGTAGAGTTTCCGATCTCGTGACATTTCAAGATTCTTTCTCGCTTCTCAATGTCGTTTCCATGGTGATTCATTCATTATGGACCTTTATTTGCATCCATCATTTGAGGTGCATAAATTTTCTTGCAAACGGCGTTATGCATCATTTAATTTTAGCCGCGATGAGGCACCCAAACCTTGTCATTTTGAAGAGTGCCGAATGGAATACGTTTCCGGTGAAGAGAGGAAGCGGTACAATTGAACACTATAGATACAGATGAACATTCGTACAACCTGTTTTTCAGTAATTACCAACTTGTTAGAATTTTCTATCGGTTTCAGAAGCGAAAATGTCACTCTGTGAGTCAACTAAAATTTTTTCAGAAATGCCGACTAACTGAAAATGCCCTTTGTTTCCTGACTCTTTCCATTATTAAATTTCACTCTTCAGGCGGAGCATTTCTTTTTACTCTGTCACTGAGAGTAGCTTTGCTGCAGAATTTGCAGAGCTTTTCATTTGGAATTCAGCCTCGTGAAATCAATTGACTCAGCTAGAAGTGAGTCGATTACTGGGCAATAAAACTAACAGTTGCAATATAATGCCATAAGAAATTTCGTAGAGAATATTACAGCATACTTCTATATATTTGCCTGTTGTTCTTACAACTACTTTCTTCTACACTTGACCACAATTTCTACATCTGCAATAAATTCGTAACAATGCTTGCAACTCTATCGATTAAGGTTATTAATATGAACTGAAATTATTAGGAATTAGGAATTAAGAATTAGGAATAAGAAAGTGAAAGTAAAATCAACCATAAATCAAATCAATAAAGTAACAGAAGCCTCCACCGTAAGTAATTCTTTGCAATGTTCTTCTCAACCATTTGGGTTTGATGCTGACAAACAAATTGCCACAGTTGTACCCTTCGGACTCGACTCCAATGCCCCATTTGATGTTTTCTCTAACGTTGCAGCCAGCCCAGAAATTCCACCACTTATGTCTTTCACATGGCTTCAATCTCAACAAATTCTTAGTCAATGGCCCGCTAGGACCATCGATATACTTGTAGCCGCTTACAATTGTATAACGTTGTCTGGGATCGTCGTCAGGCAACTGCTTATCTCCCCAATGTCCATTGAATGCCAACCAATTGCCAAACTCTACTTCTCTACCTATATGCTTGACATTGGTGTTAGTTGAACCGGGAAATACCGCTTTTCCATTAAAAGTGTAGCTTAGATAATTTTTCGTAGGATTCCACAATGGACCTCTATCGGTGAAATCGGACAAGATTCCGTATGGCAAATCATGTGGATGTTGGCCAACACTTACGTAATTGGCATGGGTTCCTCTGGCACTGAAAATGATGGGATGAGTAGGGTTTAATGCGTACTTCTCCAAATTATGGTAGAAATAAGCCCCTCCACCTCCGTGAGCCGAGATCCACACAATAACCGGCTGCCCGTTATAGAATCTGACTAACGAATGTTCCCAATCGCCTACATGATTACCAAAAGGACCCGAGCCCATGACAAATGGACCCAAATTGAAGGAATAAAAGTAGAACCAGTAGGCATCCACCCAGCCATTTCCTTTGTCAACTACAATCAAAGTGGCAGGTGCGTCTTTGATCTCACCGTTGATCAAGTTGGGCTTGTTCTTGGAACCCGTGATCCATTCTGGATCTGCATCAAAGTCAGATTCTGAAGTGAGAAAGATTTCTTCCTTTGGAGGCAATTCTCCTAATTTTTGCAACGTCAAGGTTTCGTAGCCTGGAACAGTTGTTCCGTTTTCGTATTCTGCGTGGAAATTCGTTACAAACTTCAGAATGCTGTAAGGCAAGTATCTTTCCTCAGAGTAGAGATGTACAACTGGAGCAAATTCGATTGCGTAACGGGGGATCTCGCCGTCTGCAAGCGACCTCTCGTGCTTGCGAGGCAACGAAATAATTGGAGGAAGGTTCTTGAACTTGGAGGCATCACTCAAGATGTTTTCAATTTGGATTTCTTTCAACGGATCTTCTATAGCAGCGAGAAATATGCTCGCCTCGTTGATATTCAATGCCGAAGTATCCATCGCCGAAACGACTGCGGCTAGTATGGAGAGCCAGTATAGGAATAATGGCATGATGCGATTTGTGTTTGTGATGTACAGTATTGATACGAATGCTTAAAATTGAATACCACCGAAGTACTGTAAAGCAACGGTGTTGATGCTACAGTATTGTAACACTGTCGCGATAATAACGAAGCAGTCGAAATGGTTAATGTTGTATAGCTGTAGTGTGCTTACTGTGAGTATATTTGCGATAGAATGAAAATGCGTAAAGTTCACAGCCAAAACCCCTATTTCTATAGGAGAGTCGTATAGTTAGAAAGTGAGGCAACGAAGACGGCCCCGCTGAATTCTGCAAATGTAAGTTGTATTTGCTTAACTAAACAAAATGATATCGAATAAGTAAGTAAATGAAATAGTCAGTTCGGACTATTCTGGGGATCACACGGTATATATGCCAATAAATGATGAAATCCGGCCTATATGGAAATAACTGTCGGCCGGATGTGATGGGGGTGTTGATCATGTTTCTTTTGAGGTCACGTGAATGATGCGTTCTTTTTTGGCTGCATAATCCTGCGCCAGAGCCCTCGGACACTAATATTCAATACGCTCGGCAAACGACCGGTTCATAAATGACTGCAGACATTCTTCTGGCCCGTAAAATGCTCATACGAACGAATACGAACTTGCTCACCAGGATTGGCATTTTCGATAGATTGGATTCAGAAAACCAGATTAAGAAGAAGTGGACCGAAGGACAGAAATTCACAATCGCACCTGTTTCAGTGTCTGCATTGACAGTGCGAGATTTTCTGTCTGCTCCAGAAAATGCGGTCTCCTATTTATGCAATTTTTATATCCGATAGCGAGTACTCTTCACAGAGTTTTCCTCTGTCGACAAAGTCTGCACAATGGTAGCCCACGGTATCCAGTACCAGCCAATGGTATTGAACCATGATGGCAGTCAGATTGACCAGGTGTCAAGGACACGTTCTGGTCTCTGAAACACATGGCTAAGTTGCAACCTGTCGCTAACGGACTCTGATCTGCAGGATAAGGAGATTGCGTCAAATCGTTATCGATTCAGAGTACCTAAAAAATAGAACCCTTCTGGAAGCATTTCATTATACCGAAGATAGTCAGAACTTTCCTTAGCATTTGGTATATCTAGCAGACAAAAAAATTACTCAGGGCACTTGGGTATTTGCAGAATATCAATAGATCTGCAAATTATAGAATTAGAATACCCAGGAAAAGTCCAGATTAGCATATGTAACATAGGATTTCAGTAATACCTTTGCTCGGTTTTCATCCTCTCATACTTTAACTTATGTTCATGTCTGAAAAGGAGCCCACTAAGTCATCTGGAAGGGACGACCAGAAAGACGTAGCCGACAAGGCTCCTGAATACTATAACAGCGATGATTTCACCGTCTTGCCCGAAAAAGCCCTGGAATACCCACCAGACTACCTAGAGACAACTAACGAAGATATCGATAATGGTTGGAGATTCATATTTTGTAACAACAACTTCAGCCCGGACGTAAGGGTGTTTGTGTCTACCGATTCTGTGGGGAAATATAAATCGTTCAAAAATCCTGATAGTGCACAAGCTGGTAAGCATGCTCGTGAATTACAACTTCAAGGCATTGGAATCCCGTTGTTAAAAGCCGAAATGCACAGGTTCAGCCTCAACAAGTATATGACCATCAAGCGATACTATATCGACGAACAAAAGATCTTATCGCGAGGTTTCGATAGCAAGGTAGACTTTTACGAGTTCTGCGTCGTATGGAAGTATAGATATGGCTCATATTCTAGGTTTGAATTCAAGTTTTCGCCTGGTCACAATGACAAAAGTCAAGATTTCACTATCATGCTATTCAAACATGATATCCTACCTATTGCTGATTATGTCTACAAAGGTATTCGCTATAGGTGGATCCATAAAAGAATGCTGAATGGGCCATTCTATAACTACTCCAATTACCTCTTGTCTCCAGGTCAGCATTCAATGACAGATAATTGGGACCAGATGACAAACATGTTGGAGCCATCAATGGACCCAGATAACCCATTGGTAGGTGGATATTTGAAGAAGCTATTCTCTATCAAAGACCATTTCACCAAGGAAGAGTACTTTTCTCCAATGAAGCTAGGCTCATTGGACGAAGTGGTATGCCTTTCACTTTTCACAACATTTCGAGAAACGGGTCATTTCACCATGGGCGACATTTATAATACTTCTAACGAATCCACTGTTGATTATGAAAGCATAAATTCAGTAAGTTTAGATGCTTTAACCAGGATATGTATGGGGCTTCTATTCAAACGATATGAAGACATTAAGGAAGAAGTAAGGAAAAGAAGAATGAAGTAGTATTAATTATGTATTTATTGTTTGTATTGTAGACTTTGACAAGATTCAATCTACATTTAAGCTTAATTTCTGATTACTATTGGAGTTTTATTTAGTCCGTCTCACAATGCTGTCTTCAGTACAGACTATGATACCAAAACAAGAAGATATCACATTCAAAGAACCCCAAGTACTTTTTTTCATTTGGAATTTCATGACCATTTACTCATCTTCAGTTTCTGACCAGCATTTCGCAGCCATAATAAAGGTGCCTATGAGAAAATAAAACTAGTCGTTCTTATTCTTTACAGCTAAATCATTAATTTCTAATAGCAATAATAACGAAATCTCTTTCAGGATATAACAGTAACAGCTACCTTCTCTAGCCTTCCTCGTAGAGTATGCGTTTATTCGAGCCCTTGTCATAGAGAGTTTATTTCAAATGCAGGAGATGTACGACGATTGCAAATTGCCCCACAATCGGCATTTGGTGTAAGTCTCGAACAGCTACAGAACGTTTGTGTCAAGCAAATGTAAGCGTGAATTCCAACTAAGAGCATAGCAATGCAGATCAGCTGGCTACAAAATATGGTTTGATACACTTATAACGCTTTCGAACCAGTTCGATTGGTAGCGCGTAGAATCCTAAGGATTAATTGAATAGTTTGGATTAGATTTACCCATCACAATTATGGTTAACATGTATTGAATTACAACAAGCTGGACATGTGTTGCTGGACTCAGATTCTGTTCATTCATCCGAGGAACTATTTATAAATATCTTTATATCGTGTCTATATTTCTTCTAACATTAATGATAAGTACCTAGAAAACGAAGATCTGGTCACCCAACTTGGACACAGGCTTAGCCTTGGCGAAGCCCAAACCCACAGCTGCCTTCTTCATAGCACTGATCATAGGGGGAGGACCACACAACAACAAGTTCGAATCATCAGCAGCCTTTGGCAATTTCGAGTCAATGAGATCTGGAGTAACAAAACCAATAGAACCTTTCCAGTTTTCAGGAGCTTCATTCAAGACATAATGAATGGAGAACTTTTCTGGGTGGTCCTCGGCCCACTTGTCCAATTCCGCCTTCAACAAGATGTCCGATTCAGTAACGTTGGCATAGATCAACGAGATCTTGGTCTTGTCGTCTGGATTTCTCAAGATGGCGGTGATGATCTGGTACATAGGAGCAATTCCTGTTCCACCAGCAATCATTCCGAAGGACTTAACCATGTTTGGAGTGTAGGTGAAAAAACCCTTTGGTCCTCTGATCTCGACGAACTCGCCGACTTTCTTGGAGTCGACATGCTTGGAGATGTTACCGTTTTCGTAAGTCTTGATCAACAAGTCGAAGTAGCCCAATTCGTCGTCGGTGGAGATAGGGGTGTAGGATCTGACAACTTCCTTGCCGTTTATGGTAGCTCCGATGGAGATGTGCTGGCCAATAGGCAAGCCCAAGCGATCAGTAGTCTTGGGCAAACCGAAACGATAGACACTGGAGTTGTGGGACACGCGTGTCTTTTCAATGAGCGGGAACTTCAGGAAGGCATCAGGCTTCAAAACAGGGGTGTTCTTCTTGCTTTGCTGTACAAAGTAGAAAATGACAAAAGTCAGGATGATGATAGCGATGGTCGAGAAGACGATAAGCGGCGAAGGTTCGGAGTCGGCCATGGTGAAGTCTATGGGGCGAGAGTCTGTCTGGAAAGTGAGAGAGACGATGAAGATCAGATAGCAAAATACAAGATCGAACCCAGAGGAAATGTCGCTGTATAAATATGGTGTATTTTTCACAGTCGCATCAGAGCCGGTACTACTGCAGGTTACCCGGCGTCTGGCCCGCGTACACATAATTTGGCCTGGATGGGTTGTGCCAATGGAGAAATGGTTTCCTGTCACCTGATCGGGTCAAGATTTCCATGTGAATGTCAAGAGCCCGAGTTCTGAGTTGTGGGGTAGGAGCCAAGGAGCTAAGGGTAGCGTGAAAGGTAGCTACTGAAACGGAACACTTCCAGGACGTAACTAGGGCAATCTTAGAAATTTCACTGGTGGTTTTGGGTGTATGGATAAGGTATCACGAGAGACAATTTACAGAGAATGTGATTGTTCTTTCGTATTTGTGCCGTTTTTTTCAGAAGAGTTTTCCAGAACGGATCCATAATCACAGTGTGTCTGCCGATGATACGCCATTTCTCGCATACCATATTCCGTAGAGACAACTTCGTACGGCTATTGCTAGTATCGATGGAGAAGCAGATTTAGAGTCATACATGGCTAACTCAGCTATTCTGCCAATTGGAGCTGAGATGCCATTTTGACATATGCCAAATTATATAAAGCTATTAAACGTAGGAATAAGTTCTGAAACATGAAACATCGCTCTAAATTCGCTTGTCTCAAATCATTGTATATATATCGTATCCCCAAACCGTCTGACTACTTCAAACTCCTTCCTTCAATTTTCTTACACAATTTTCACTTTTCTCGCTTGTGAATTACCGAATCATCTCCGATTTCGTGATAAAGCCACCGTTTTTGCACCTAAGTGCGACTCAAGATTTTACTGAGTCAAAGTCGGTGAAATTTTTCACTTCTCTCTTCAACCAAACCAATGACGGTAGAACTCTCCCAGCTGGTGAATCCTCCCGTGGTGGCCAAACCTGTGGCCGAGGACATCCCACCAAAATATATCTACGGAACCCTCACTCCATACCCAGAAGCATTGAAAGCATCGAACTTGAAAGAACTAGCCAGTAAATGGATAGAAAAATTTAACGAGACTCTCAATGTTTTCAATGGGGAATCTGATGCGGAAGAACCAAAGAAGCCGCTTGAAACTCTCGTCGCTTCTCACGCCTCGTGGAAAGACCATTTGGCGCTTTCCTGGGACTTTCGCCAATTCCACGGAATCGACAAGATCAAAGAAGCACTCAAGAAACAAGCTCAAGATTTCAAAATCAAAAGTGTCCTACTCAGAGACGACGCCCCAGTCACAGTGGTGACGATTCATAAAGGCAAACCTCCTATAGAGTGGTTGCAGGTGTTTTTCACCTTCGTTAACGAATACGGTGTAGGCTCAGGAGTTGTAAGATTAATCTCCATAAAAGACGAAAATGACGAGCCTAGCTTGAAGGCATTGTCGATTTACACAGCTCTTGAGAGTATCAAGGGTCACGAAGAAGCAATCGGCGCTCGTAGATCCGGAGGTCTCAATGTAGGAATCTTTAGCGAAAGAAAGCTATGGGCAGAACAACGGAAAATTCAACTAGAGTACGGCAAATCGAAACAGCCAACTGTACTCATTATAGGAGGGGGCCAGGGTGGTTTGACTGTAGCAGCTCGGTTGAAAGTGATGGGAATCGATGCTCTTATTGTAGAAAAGAACGAGAAAATTGGTGACAACTGGAGAAACAGATACGACTTTCTCGTCTTGCATGATCCAGTTTGGTCCAAACACTTTCCTTACCACAAATATCCGGAAAGTTGGCCCGAATTTTCGCCCAAAGATAAGTTAGGTGACTGGTTTGAAGCATATGCTAAGAACTTGGAATTGAACTACTGGACAAACAAGGAAGTTAAAAACAGTAGCTTCAACGAAGACACAGGTACCTGGAACGTAGACATTGTAGATAGAAGTACGGGTAATGTGATTGCATTGGAACCTATTCATATTGTTTTAGCTACTGGTCATTCTGGCAAACCAAAGATTCCTGACTTCAAGGATTTCGACTTGTTTCAAGGAAAAGTAGTCCATGCTGCTGACTATAAAAATGCTGGCCAAATTCAGGGAGATGATGTTGTAGTTATTGGAGGATCTAATTCAGCCATAGACGTTGCTCATGATCTCTACGAGCAGAAAGTCAAGTCGACTCTTGTCCAAAGATCGTCAACATTAGTCATATCCTTGGAAAAAGGTGTCAGAACTACCAATGAAGGGTTGTATGACGAAAATGGACCGCCAGTAGAAGACGCTGACTTAATCTTGCACTCCCAGCCTATCCATTTGTTGAATCTTCTTCTGCAACAACAGTTTAGAAGAATTACTTCCTTGGAGCCAGAACTAAATGAGTCTCTCGAGAAAGCTGGATTTAAGACTGATGCAGGTTATGGAGCTAGTGGTTTATTCGGAAAGTATATCCGTAGAGGAGGAGGATTTTATATAGACGTGGGAGCTTGCAAGTTGATTTCTGACGGAGAAATTGGCTTGAAACAAGGTGTAGAAATAGAAAAGTTTACCAAGGACAGTGTGGTATTTACAGACGGCACTGAAATCGCTGCATCCACTGTCATTTTGGCTACAGGGTATGCTGACATGAGAAACACCGCTTCAGAGATTGTCGATGAGAAGTCCAATTCCAAGTTAAACTCGGTATGGAACTTGGATGAAGAAGGAGAAGTGAAGACCATCTGGAGAGATTCCGGCCATCCAAATTTTTGGTTCATGGGCGGCAACTTTCTCTTGGCTAGATACTTTTCAAAGAGATTGGCATTGAAAATCATAGCAAGATTAGAAAAGTTAGATAAGAGCACCTAGAAGTCAAGTTCATTCATTATATTAATATATCTTTACTCTAGTCAATGTGAATAAGGTAGAGAAATAATTTGATAAAAGCTACCTTGTTTTAATTACTACGGGCTAACTCATTGCAGAGTCTGATTATTTTTATGTGTATTACTCTGTATATTCTATATTGGTGTTTCTAAATGTATACTCATGGTACAGTCGATGTCGCTGTATAATATATAAATTCAATGGTTCAACAGGAGATTTTCCAGAAATCGTTCCTATTTTCATATATATAGATAGTAGTACACCTGTTATGTTTAAGCTTATTCATAACTTTGTACATTTTGAACTAAACCATCTGCTTAATCAGTTCGTCAGAATCCTCAAACCTGCTAGTTAATACGGTCTGGATTGGTTTGACCCTGGTGTCGTAGATTTGAGTAGCCATTTTAACCACGTCTTGTCCAACTTCCCACGAAACTATTTCTACACTCTTCCAAGCATTGTAAAGTCTTTGAGAGACGTCGTTAATATGGATTTCCATTGTTGATATATTGAAAAAATGAAGTTTTGGTTAGAGACCTTCGAGGTGGAACTAGAAAACTAATATTATGAAGAGCAATCATACACATAAAAAAATCTCGAAAACTGACTTATTATCTTATTATATACTTTTAATACTGTGGGCCTCTGAAACCATCCCATCGGCCAACCTCGTATGGTTTAGGCTAATCCATTACTCTACATGGAAGTGCAGGAGTTAGCCAGCGATCTATTCGAGGCGTTTATCACAAGCCAACGTCATCTCCTGACTAAAGTGAAACTCAAAACTAAAGTGAATCTCGCGTTGTCGCGTTGAAACGAATTACAACAACGATTCTAGATCCTCTTGGGAAGGAGTTTGTAGAGTGAGAAAAGTAAAGAGCAGGTAGTTTTTTTTCATTTTCTTCAATCAGCCGTACCTCGGAGAAAATTCTACGATTCCGAATATTATGCAGCGAGGTTTGCACCCAAAGCCGATGTGCTTTCTCTGTATTTATTATTCTTGATTATGGCTGATGTTTGAAGTCATTTCTTTTAAATTCTACAAATCTCGATCGACTATTCTTTATCATTCCCTTCGTACTCGTCTTCCTCATCGTCAGAACTGTCCTTGACATTCCATTGACAGCTGATATCCCATCTAGAACCCTTTGCATTAATGCTCACATACTTGATGAACTTCAAGACTGTAGGGTCTCTCAAAATCAATGTCAATGAGTTCCACTTGCATTGACTAGTGTAGAGAACACTATCATCATTAGGATCGTTAGCGCGATAGATAGCGGGATCATCATCTTCCTCAAATTCATCATCATCATCGTCACTTTTACCTTGTAGAGCCATACACAATTCGTATCCACCAAATTCACCAGACTCCCAGTTCTTAGGGTTGATGGAACTTGGGGTTAGGTTCAAGGTGGCCTCAAGCAAGGCATTCAATTCGTCATCATTACGAGCAATCTTTTTATCAGTCGTAGTTGCGAGGATAAAATCTTGACCAGGTCTAAACCTTCTCACCAAGACTTGTTCACTGGTAACAATCAACCCTGTGACAAACTTCAACCACTTTTTAAAGACAACTGACTTCAAGAATGAAGCCAAATTAGCCAATGTATTGTCTGTTTCGCTTTCAAAGTTTGATATTCCGAAGTTTGGTGCCTCCTGTGGTCCAACCAGGTTCACGAATTTAATGGACTTTTCAGTTATATCAAAATGCTTGGTTCCATCCATGTACATAAATCGTTGCTTGTGTGGTGGAATTGCACACTTCCAAGGATGTTGTATTTGTTTAGAATTCTGTGGTAAAACAGTATTCAATTCAGTATCTTTGATCAAATCTCTCAATTTGTTAGCATAGTCTGAACTAAGTATATCCTTGATTTCAACAACAGATTCCTCGGCAAATAGTTTACGCAAACTTTCGAAATTGGACTTCTGGAAGTACAAAGGATTAATATATTCCTTTAAGTAGTCCAATTCTATTTTGGAAAATTCTGAAATATCTTCTTCATAAAACTTCTCTTCTTCTAAAGGAATATCTCTTCTGTATGGTTTAGGGAAGTCGTATTCTTGTAATTCTTTACTCTGCAACTGTTGCAAAGTGGATCTCGACTCTGTTTTCTCCTGTTCTCCTGGAACAAAACCAGGTTCGTCAGGCTGTGGAATGTGGAACCAACCCTGAATAGATAATCTCTGTTTGTCTACTCTCACTTCCTCAACATCGTGAAATGATCTACCAGGTTGAACGGTGAAGAATGCAATTTGGTTGAACTGCGGAACTAACTTGACCTGAAAGTCGGTTTCTGGTACATTGTTGACAATTGCTGGAAACAATCGTAAACCACCACCATACTGAGATTTCCAAGTTCTATCTGGATCTGGCAAATACAAGATGAAACTGACTCTTCTGGAGCCAATGACATCGTCATGGGTTAACAAGTGACAACCTTTGGTATAAGTGTTTATAGACATATCTGTTTTCACACCACTCAACTTGCCACAGCCCGTAACTTTGGACACGACATCTCTAAACTGCTCGGAATATATAGCAGCTCTCAACTTGTACAATGAGGGCAATCTGGAAAGATCGTCCCAGTCTAAACCGGATAAGTTAGCAAGGTCTCCAGACTGAAAAACCTTGTATATATCTGTCTCCTTCTTGGTAAACGCAATTTCGCTCAAAACTTCACTTCTGACATTTCTTAACAATGTGTCATCCATAAGCTCACGAATTGTTCCCCATCTATATGGCTCACTGTCTTCAATCTCTTTCGTCATCTCATCTTGATATTTTTCACTCCAGATTTTCCCATTAAAGAAGGTGTGGATATCTTCTGAGGTGAAGGAGGTATCCAACTTTTTTGCTGGAACATCATCCGATGTCTCTTGTGCTCTCTTAGTCATCCTTGAAGTTAAGCAGCTTATGAAGCTGTAAAAAACCAGAATTTTACAAACCTTGAAATCGAACCAGAAAGTTGTAATAAGCCCATCGGCTCGGCAGAGCCTGCACAGTGTGAGAGATGGACAAAAGTTCTATTACATCAGACGTAAATATATTGGTATGAAATACTAATCATGAAGTCTGGCTCTTCAGTTTTCAACTATATGTAATATATACTGCAGTTGTAAATTTACGAATAATAGAAAAATTGTAACTTAGAAATACTACCAACCTATCTTCTAATACAATAGTCAAATTCCGGTAGTTGATATCTGAAACAAACTATTACAATATCATAATCTCCAAAGAAAAGATAAAGTTAGTTTTTGATATTGGATTTCTGCAATTATAAACATTTTCAGATTGGTAAGCCAACAACTTCTACATCCTTCTAAATGCTTCCACTATTACTATTTTGCAACTCATTTATCAATGCACCTGTACATAATCCAAACTGCTATCGTGTTCTTGAATCATATCACGTGTTCCGGTTCCGGGATGAAAAATTGACTCATAGGAAAGAGTGAAAAATCCACTGCAGAGTAATTTACATTTATATATTTATATGTATCAATATTCCTATGGAATATATATAACTGCTGTTCTTTCTGACTCAATACTTTGGGACTGTCACATAACAGTGGGAATCGTAGACATCATCTACTACGACCACTTCCACTACTTCTGCTAATACTATTTCAAGCTTGAAATAGTTTAAGTTTAGATCAATTTCAGAACCCAATAGATCATTAGAACTTTCTACTTATCTAGGATTTAATCTAGCTAGATTTCTGATTTATTTCCATTCATCTTTTGAATATTGATTTACATATACCAATATTTAACATATTCTAGATGTCCGTTTCTCCACCGTTATCGGCCAAATCGTACAACTCCATAGTGGATCTCAGATTCACTCCATCAAAACCAAAGGGCTGGGTGGTTCAGAAGTTTGGAGGCACTTCAGTGGGTAAATTCCCAGAGAATATCGTGGACGACATTGTCCTGGTTTATTCCAAGAGCAATCGTGTTGCTGTAGTGTGTTCTGCCAGATCGTCGCAAACCAAGAGTGAAGGTACAACTTCCCGGTTATTGAAGGCAGCAGACTTAGCAGCAGAAAGTGGCAATTTTCAATCTATGCTTGATATCATCGAAGAAGATCACGTGAAGAACGCCGAAGCCAGGGTGAAAAACAAGGTAATTCAGCAAAAATTAGTAGCAGACACCAAGAAAGAAGTCGCCCATGCCACTGAGCTCCTCAGAGCATGTCAGGTGATTGGAGAAATCAGTGCCAGATCTCTCGACTCCGTGATGTCGATTGGAGAAAAGCTCTCTTGTCTCTTTATGGCTGCTCTAATGAACGACCACGGCTTGAAAGCTGCCTATGTTGATTTATCAGATGTCATTCCATTAGACTATGACTTCACCAACGGCTTTGATGACAACTTCTACAAATTCTTGTCCCAGCAGTTGAGCAGCAGAGCCTTAAATTTGAGTGAAGATACCGTTCCCGTATTGACAGGCTATTTCGGAACCGTCCCTGGAGGATTGTTGAACGGAGTAGGCAGAGGCTACACAGACTTGTGTGCTGCTCTAGTGGCTGTAGGTGTCCAGGCAGACGAGTTGCAAGTCTGGAAAGAAGTAGATGGTATCTTCACGGCAGACCCTCGTAAAGTTCCTACAGCCAGGTTGTTGGACAGTGTCACACCTGAAGAAGCAGCGGAATTGACTTACTACGGCTCTGAAGTCATCCATCCTTTCACTATGGAACAGGTGATAAAAGCCAAAATCCCTATCAGAATAAAAAACGTCGTGAATCCAAATGGAAGTGGTACTATCATCTTTCCAGATAACGTGGGCAGAAGAGGTGAAGAAACTCCTCCACATCCTCCTGAAGCCTACGAGACGTTATCCAGTAGTTTCGTGCTCAGTCACAAGAAACGTTCTGCGACAGCTATCACGGCTAAACAGGATATCGTAGTTATCAACATTCACTCGAACAAGAAAACCCTTTCTCATGGTTTTTTGGCTCACATCTTCACAACTTTGGATAATTTCAAGTTGGTTGTCGATTTGATTTCCACCTCTGAAGTTCACGTCTCCATGGCACTCCAGATCCTGCCAGATCAGGAGCACCAGTTGAAAAATGCTTTGAAGGACTTGAGAAGAATGGGAACTGTTGACGTCACCAGAGAGATGACCATAATCTCGCTTGTAGGGAAACAAATGGTCAACTTCATTGGTATCGCTGGAAACATGTTCAAGGTGTTGGCTGATAACAGAATCAACATCGAGATGATATCGCAGGGAGCCAACGAAATCAACATTTCTGCTGTTATCAACGAAAAGGATACGATTAGAGCTCTACAATCCATCCATGCAAAGTTGTTGGAAGGCACGTTTGGCTTCGACGATCATGTGGAGAGTGCTGTAGACCTTCGTCTTGAATCATTGAGGTTGCAATAGACATAGAATAAATATAGCATGTATATACACCAAAAAGACATCACTAATATTATAGATCCCACTCTACAAAGAACATAAGTCAGGTAAAACAAAAAAAATAGACCCAATCATTCACACATGGAGCTATTAAAACTAGTGGCATCAGCAAATAAACTAGTTTATGAGCTAGTTTACAAATCTAAAAACCAGTACGCGAAACTAGATCACAGGTCAGTTAATTGCTCTGACTTATAACTAGCCAATGAACTGGCTAGCAGAACTAGTTTTCACCAGCTTATACAACTAGCTCATAGAAAAGCCTAGAGCCAGCTTATAATCAGATTCGACTAGCTTGTAACTTAAAGGTTAGATACTGTAAATTCAAAAATCAAATATCAAAGTCACCAGATTCCCTGCTGCTAGCTTGTCCACCAGCAGACAATTTAGCGTTTTCTTCGATCAACTCCTCGAACAGACCAACCATTCCACCCAACAACTCAGTAGCCAACTTGTGGTAGGCCAATTGGGCTTTGATCAACTCCAAGAACTCATCTAAAGGTCTGGCGTTTTCCAACACGTTCTGCAAAATATTGATGGCATCCTCTACTGTGTTGGCAAACTCGTCCTCAGCGTTTTCCATGGCTACTCTCAACTGGGGCTCTTTCACTGCGTTGGTACAGCTCGCCAAAGCAGATCTCAGTAAATCGTAGTCGATTCTCTTCTGTTCAACCTTCTTTTGAATGTTGTTGCTCTGAGAGATCAACTGTCTCAAAGTTGTCGTCAATGGCTTGTTGAACTTGGATTTGATCAACTGGTCCTGGCCCAAACGGGCATTGGCGATCTTGTTTAAGTTGGACGAGTACAAGTCAAGGGCTTTGATAAGGGGATCCTGTGTAGGAGCAGCACTCACAGTCAAAACAGAACCGTCCGTAGCTCTTGATAAAGCATGGTACAATGTCTTGGGAGGTTTGAATTCGCCAGTAGAAGGATTAATCAAGGCAGCTTGAGCTTCGGCTGGAGTAGTAGCCTTCAGCAATGAAGACACTCTGGTAGAAATGTTCTTACCGAACTCGGTAAACAGCTCCTGGGCATTGCTGGGATAGTCGTAGCTTTCATTTTCATAGTTGGACGTGATCTTAAGCACATTTTTGTACAACTGCTCGATATGGTTACACTTAGATGCTAACTCCAAATACTCCGAGGGCAATTGGCTGATATCATCAACGTTGACTTTACCAATTCTTTCTTGAACAATTCTGTTCGTTCTCTGGGCCAATGGCAAAATCTCGTTGTTGAATTCGGTGGAAAGTTTGTCTCCAAAAGACTTCAAGTCTTTAGTGAAGTTGGAGAAATTAAAGGACATGCTAATTATGGGATTTAACTATGGCGATTTGAAGTAAGAAGAAAAGTTGAGAATCAATTAGGTTGTACTTGATGATTCTGGTTTGGATAAAACTCGCAAATACGTTTGATGATACTTTTGCTACTGTTAGTCACACAATTGAAACTGCTCAACACTTGTGGCTATATATCTCTTCTATTTCAGATACGCTGGAGATAAAGAGAACCTGCTGTCAGACTTTTTGGTCTTTACTTTTTTTTCTCAGTGCGAGTTGACGCTCCTTGAATATCATATGCAGGTATGGTTCAATAGTATAAATTTAGGCTGTGTAGTTACTAGACACCGTAGGGTTTGAACGTAGGCTCTACTGTAGTAGTTTGGATAGCTTTTGAATTGATAGCGTATAGTGATGGAGAGTATAAAAAAGAATTTAAAAAATTCACTGAACGGAACACATTTCAAATTTCAATTTAATTCAGAATTAAATCGGACACAATAGAGCTAGGAATATATATCCTACCATAGTAGAAATATCGAAGAACTACGGAAATCTTGTCTATTTATGTTACATTCAAGTTTTTGAACATCTCATATTCATACCCTATATATTACAACATTTTAAAACACATCTCTAACTTTCGCAGCCATTTCGAATTCTAAAATTCCAAGTCGTTTTCGAAGAACTCATCTACAGCCTTGGTCAATCTGACACCAGCCTCCTTGAGTTCGCCGTCGTTGTTGGCTGGAGCATAGGTCAATCTGAAGAAGTTTCCTCTGGCCAAACTGAACTTTTTATCCACACTCATATTGAGCCCTGGTACTACGCCCACACCGTAGGCAATGAACTTCCACTCCAACAACTTAATCTTGGCAGCGATATCAGTTCCTTCTGGGAAGTTGACTATGAGGGCTGCAAACATACCAGCGCTGGGATCAATAATATCGATGTACTTCTTCTTGTAAGCCTCAGACTCGTAGATAGCGTCCAACAACACATCTCTTCTGTGGGCATAGGTAATTCTCATCTTCAAGATCCACTGCAACCAGCCATCTACACCGCCGAATCTCTGTTGGATGACGTTGTTGACAATCAATTGAGAGGCACCAGAAGGGAATCGGGTCACAAGAGCAGAATAATTAGAAATAGCCTTGATTGCATCCTTATGTCCCACAATGAAACCGAGTCTCAAGCCTGGTGCAAACAATTTAGAGAAAGTCTCGATTCTCACGACCCTTCCCTTGGTATCAAGAGTCAAATAAGAAGGAGTCAAATGGTCTTTGATGTAGTCATCGATAGTCAAGAAAGTGTCCAACTTCAAGAAGGACTTAGGTTTCTGGAATGGTGGTAAGGTAAGGTATCCGTATGGATCGTCTTCAATGATGGCGAAGTCGTACTTGTCAGCCAAGGCAATAACCTTCTTACGGAACTCTACACCTTGAGTCAACCCAGTAGGGTTCTGACCGGTAGCAATTGTATATAAAGCTTTTGGTTTCTTCAACCCTGGCTTGAGAGTTTCCCAATCCTTCAACAAGTTCTCCAAGTACTCAAGGTCGATACCTTCGCTCTTTTGGGAGATATCTAATTTGACAGGAACGGCAATTCCACCTACCAGTCTAATGTTGGCCAAGAAGGGTGTAAATGTGAACTCTTCAATCAAGATTACATCTCCAGGGTCCAAGAACAAATCCGCTACCTTGTTTAACCCATCACCAGCACCAGTGGTGATGATTGTTTCCCACTCTTCGAATGCTGGTTTATGCACTCTGGAGATGAACTCCTTGGTAAACTTCAACAAAGGTGCCAATCCGTTAGTCAAAGAATACTGTAATCCTTTAGAGATATCAATCAAATTCTCATCGTCAGTGAATCTGTTGATACGAACTGTGTTGGACTTGGAGGAATCTACCAACTTGTCTGTAGACAGATTCAACGACAAGTTTTCCAATGAAGCATTCGTAACCGGTAACGACAATGACTTTTGGAAGGGATAGTCCACCAAGTTGATGTCGATAGAGTCAATCGGGAAAAACCCGTTGTTGGGCATTCCCCAGTGCAATGGTAACGGCTTTGGATGAGGTTTGAAACCCTTGGGTGGCTCATCACTGGGACCCGTGGCAAAGTGGGTGGTCTCCCTGCCAGCAGCCCTGTCAGAAATTAGATTGGAAATGGTTGACTTTGTCATGTTTCAAAAATACTAAAATTTAATTGGGTTTAAATCTTTAATTGCTATCGATCTGAAAAATCGAAGATAGAAAATATATCAAATATACGAGCGGAGTGAAAAATCTACTAATCGGAATCAGATCAAATTATAATGATCTCAATGACACTAGGGAATTGGACAAGAAGCTTATAATGCTATTTGGACCTATGTGGAGCAATATGAGAAGAGAGATCAAGAATTTTTCACACTAGAAATGGAAATCCTGTGGCTTATATACTTTCCCGATTACTAAGCTGGGGAGCCATTCCTTATCTGTCAAAAATTCCGCACCATATATACTATTAAAAACGCGGGCTAAATCTAATCAAGTGATCTAAGCATGGCGAAGAAGGAGTTCTGGTTGCAACATCAGCCACCATTATCTCGGTAATTGAAATATTTGATGTTAAATTTATAAATCTCGTTGGTTATAAAATTTTCGGCATTGATTTGTTCATTGGATTTTTCAATTTCATGGTGGATTTTATCTACAATTTTAACTTATCGGTTCTTATCTCAAATTCCGAGCTAAACTTTCGAGACTTCAAAAAGTGATACCATTATTCATTCTGAAAAAATTGATTTCTATGCTACTTCTTAAGTTTCCTCATACAAGAAGAAATACAGACACTGTGATGGTGATAGTTTCTTGGAAAGTGACTCATCCAAGTCTGTGGTGGCTAACTGTGACAACTGAATCTAGTTATTGCAAACTGTGGTGGATTGAACGAATTGTGCAGTCTGGATCGGTACTTGCCCTGATGGGAAATTGAGGAATTTGTCTATATTAGGAAAGTGATTTTGCAAAGAATATTGAACCTGTCTGATAGCATTTTCCAGAATCAATTATTGAATCATTTTGCAATCGTGGTATCAACTACGCAACTTCAGCTACAGGAAAAACAGCAGACTATATTTTCTCGATCCATTGATTTATTCTGCAATACTATTTATTCAACTCTCTATTTCCATTTCTTGCAATCGCAGCCGCATCTTGATTCCTCTTGAACAGCCTTATAAACTTTCATCGCATGTATTTGCTACATGATCATAATTCTATTACACATTGCATCAATGATACATATATTATACATACTATCTACATCACCTCATCGTCTCCTAGTATCTCATCTTCTAAGTAGTTGACGTTTTGACATGCACGGTACTCTTCTATAACACTAGCGACATTTTCTCGGCAATCATTGAACATCTCCATGACTTTGGTGATCTCCAGTCGATCTTTGGACCCAGTGTACGAGTTAATGTATGCTTCTCTCTTGGCCAAAAGATCGTACTGCTTCAATATCTTGGAGAAAACCTGCACTATAGACGTATTGTTGGAGATCTGCACTCCGCTAATATTCTTCTGTCCATTTTCTTTGGCCTGTAAAAAAGGCGATTTCTTGCCGTGTACTAATTGTATAGAAGTAGGAGCCCAGGGCACAAAATCGACTCTCAGCTGAGCTTTGATGGTTCCTTTTCTGATTTCCAGATGGTCCAAGCTGTTGCCTATCAAATAATTAAGCATTGATATGTACTGAACAGGTTGTTCTACTCTGTTCATCTTATATCTGTCGTTGAGAAGCTCCAAGATAGTGTCATACTCATTTGAATAGACATGCTTATTCATCTGGGATGTGAACGGAGAAATTGACGTCGTCAAGAACTTCAAGTCTGGCGTAGGTACCAACGTGGAAAGAATGGATTCAATCGAACTATACATGTATCCAGGAAATCGCAATGGATTGGATATGCTCGCCAGAACGTAAGCAATTAGCTTGTTGGCACCGTCATATCCATCACCGTGACTGCCATGGGTGTTGAAGAGTAAGTTCTGGATCGAATTCAAGGCATCATTGTGGTACACAAACGTAGCATCACTGTACTCGATTAATCTTTGTAAGGTCAATACTGTGTTATATGGCTGAACTACAACGTCTGACGTCTTTTCATTGGACGGAAAAATCAGGAAAGTGTTGATGAGTTTCTTACTGCCGTATCTGTCACTCAATTTTTCAAGAAGTAAAGATCCAACACCAGCTCCAGTTCCTCCTGCAACACTGTGGAAAAGCTGGAAATTCGCGAGATTATCGCATTTATCCACTTCTCTATCAATTAAGTTAAGTAACTCTTCCTGTTTTTCCTGGCCATACTCATACCCGTGCTTCCAATTATTTCCAGCTCCACTTCCCTGCTCGCTAAGATGAATATTACGAGGATTATACATCGGCAACGAGTTGACACATTTGGAAATAACCGAGGGCTCCAAGTCGATGAGAACTGACCGAGGCGTATATTTATTGTTGTCAGACAACGTGAAGAATAGTTCCAGTCGGTCGTCTCTGTACTGACCCGAATTGGAATCTTTTCCATGTTCAATATTTTCGTTATCTATACCTTGCGCTCGGAATCCCAATCCTGTGTTACAAGGATACGGTGTTGCACTTCCGTCGGCCGCTATTCCATGCTCAATAGCCAATTGGTTCCAATATTGAAGTGCTACTTGGTTCCCACATTGTCCTGTTTGAAGAGTGATGGTTTCGCTGGTTAAGTTAGTATTTATGATCCTGTAACCAGTAAAAATAAAAAGTTTGCGTACCCTGCCATTTTTGACTATTTCAAATTGCCCTTTTCACTCAATTCCAGTATTAAGTATTTCTATGTATGTGGGTATTTTTGAAACGTCAGTCTTCGTTGTAGTGGAGATATGCAAGCAGTTTGCGGTTCTTGTTATTGCTATTTGAATATTGAATAAGCAGATGTGCATTTATTTTTGTAGACGCGGTTCTTCATAAATCTATCATTTGTTGTGATTAGTGTGCATGGTTGTGTGCCCAAGTCACATGACTAATAAGCATCAATTCGAAGACTTATGTACTGTTCATTCGATAATGCCTCCGGTTGTAATACTTGAAGCTTCTTCACCTTCTTGGTCATCTAAAATTTTGCATTTTGACATATACAGTAACTATATAAAATATAAATAGAATTTGCATGCTCACCTCGCAGCCAAATCTGTCTTCCTATGACAGTTTTAGCATAACTGTGTACTTTTGAATATAGTGTTCAAAATCATAAAGCTATAATGTGACTTGAGAAAACTCACCAGGTTGTACAACAACCTTTTATTTCTGTTGCATCGAACTCGAATCTTGACATCATTGAAGTCTAGTTGGCGAGCTGACAGTTAATAAGGAGCAGACAATGGTCAAGCCGATTTCTGTTTGTTTTGTAAATATTAGATTGGTATAATCAGGAAGCACTCTAGCTGGAAGTATTGGAAACATGCAGAGAAACAACGGGGAATAAAATATTTTAAAAAGAAAGGAAGTCGGAAGAGAAAACATAAAATTAGGTTAATGGGATTAACCATTAGTCGTTAATTGGATTTGGATTCGTTCTTTATACTACCAAGATGAACTTAGTAGGCAACAGCTCTTCTTCTTCTCTTTCTCTTACAGGTAACAGGACCGGTTGGTGTGGTAGTTGGTAGATCAGTTCCACACTTGCCAAGGAAGGCATTCAATGCATTGGCAATGACTGTATCCAACGTCTGGAGGTTGAAGAAAGCTTCGAACAAGGTTGGGATCAAACCAGAGTCAGCAAGATCACTGATAAGTTCTGGAATAGTGATAACTCCCTGATTAAACAACTGCAGGATCAAATCAGCACCCCAGGTGTAGAACTGTTCGTCAGTAACTAATGCGTCGACAACTTGAGAAGCCAAGCCCGAAGACTTCAACGATTCCATCAAGGATGTAAGCAAGTCCTCTCTCTTGTAATGTTGTCTTTCTCTTTTGACTGGGAGGAAATCGTCTTCTCTCTTTGCAACAGCAGAGGTAGAGGCAGTGGCACCGCTTCCGCCACCAGTAAGCAAGTTGCCAATGAACTTGAGAGCAACTTTGTACACTGTTGCATAGAACTGACAGTTGGAGATAACGTCTTGAATAACTTGAACAGCCAAACCAGAGTCGTTCAAGGCTTTAAGTAAAGTGTCAATGTTGATAACACCACTCTTGAGCACAGAAACAATCACGTTACTTACAATAGGACCAAACGTGGGGTCATCAATCAAGTATTGAATGATACCTGGTGCCAAGTTCGTGTTCTTGATTGCAGTCAACACATCGGTGACAATTTGATTTTCTCTCTTAGCTATTTCTTCCACGGACATGCTGTGTCTCTTGGCAGCGAAAGAGTTTATTCTTGCAATGGACAACTCAAGGTGATCAACTTCTCTCTTGGATAATTCATTTGTGGTGGTAGCAGTAGGAGCTGCAGCGACAGAACCAAGAATGGCCAAAGCCAAAGTGGTAGAGGTAATGGATAACTTCATAGTGCGTTAATGTGAAATGACTTGTACGAGGCGATCTATTGTATAAAACGATTGGAGCTTATAACTTTATGAATCCACTAACTTCAGAAAAACAAAGAGGCGTTCCTAAATGTCGAGGTGCTATGAAGGTGACAACTACTATTATATATTCAAAATTTTTTGGAGAAGACAAGCCAATGCCTATACCTCTCACAACCCAATTAGGTAAAACATTAGTTGTTTCCTTCTCAAACAGGTAGAGTACCTGGATTTGGTAGTCTTACAATTAGTCAAGCTGCTTCCTAAAGCAGTTATTTGCCCCAAGATCGAAGTCCCGCTTATATATTTGGAAATTGGTTGCAACTCTTCTAAACTTCCTAATTAGGAAGTCTGATTGAAAGACAAAATCCTGTATACAGTTCTGGATTAAGTTTGAGACACTTCCTAATTGGGAAGTTTCAAGAGAAAAGCTAATGTTTGCGCTTCTCAATGGAGCAGTCGTAATGTTCAACTCATGGAAGAGTCCTCTAATAATAGTATTATGATGAAGACAATACTCTGACCGTGTGTGATTTATGGCATGAACCTAACCCTTTCACACTGAGAGGGCCCTAATATGTACATCTCCAATAGAGACTAGCATAGAAATGATTAGAAGCTGCATCGAAGGGACCAACATAGGTTCAGCACATGTCCTCAGAAAAGTTTATTCTATTACTTCCACAAAAGTTCCATTCCGCTTACTATCCCTGGGCTCCACTAATTTTCTCGAGTATATTTACCAGTCTTGGTGATATTTATTAATACTATTACCACCCCTGGCTTTGGGGAAGAACTTGCGGAGAAATCTCATGTACAATATTTCTGAACTGGGAAAGCAAAATAGTTCAGGGACAATTTTCTAGACTGGTGTTTGGTCTAAGTAGACTCAAAACATGTGAGAATTGCGTTTAATGCCATTTTAGTCCCGACTTCCACTCGGAATCAATCTAAAAAAAGAGCCTAGGTTCTACTTCTTACAACCAGATGGATGTTGCTAAAATTATCCAAGATTTCCGGATAGGATCTGAACGCAAACGAAATAGGTGCAATGGATATGCTGTTGAAATTCTAGAATTGGAATATCGGTAAGAATGCAGAATTGCAACTGACATTGTCGAGAGACTAAAAGCATCATTGAAGAAACCGTCAATTCCGTCAATGTTATACTAACAAGTTTGCCATTGAAAAGGATATATTACTCTCGAAAAGATTCAGCTCCAGTCTCACATCATGTATTCTAGTTAGGAAAACAGTTTTGAAAGCAATAACAAGACAATACGCAATCGTAAGATAGGACCTAATGTAAGTTGTCTGAGGCTGTGAACAAGAGTGTAAGCTATAATTGAACTCCCGGAATGCCCGATAACTGACAGGATATGGAAATCGTTGAGACTTGGGTGCAAACGATTGCGAGTTCCCTAATTAGGAAATGGTTGTAGCTATTACCGACATCAAAAATTAATGGGCAGGGTCTCAAAATCGGAGCTTAATCAGATTGGAGATTGTATCGACTTGTGGCATTAGGAGCCGAGACTTCCACTCCATGAAAAGGCATTCTCCACCTCCAAAAAAATTTTGGAAATCTTCTCCACTCATTTCGCAACGATTATTATGGGAGAGGATTCGCTTGAATTCAATATTTAGAACTCACATTCTCAAGACATAGTAATCCATCGATTGGTTCATTGTGATATGTTTGTTGAGCCGTAAAATTTGTTTATGGCTTATTGTCTGCCGTTCAATAATAGACTAAATAGCCAGCCCAGGCGAGTGGCTCATGCAAATTTTAGCATTTGCTCTAAATTGCCACTCAGCCAAATAGCATTGAAAGTCCAGCTACAATTGTATCCAATTGAATGTGCCATGTTGACTCGACAATTCTTCTGTTTCGTAACTTCTCGTCTGTATACCTTTAGGATTGTTCTACCACCCTCCGCTTACGACCGTTCCAATTACTAAGTTAATGGATTGCCTATATTAAGGTATTAAGGTACAATCATCTACGCACCAGTACCGCAGTAGTTAGCGGAAGCTTCGGCCACCCCTCGTAATTTCGCTCTAGGCTCATTTCTCCAGACTAAATCTTTCATTGATAGATTTCGGAAGAGGAGTGTACGGAACACAGAAGTAACTGTAGTTGCATCGCAGATCGTCGGGGCGGATAGTAAAGAACGTAGACCGTAATTCTTAGATAGCGATAGAGGGCAAATTAGATTGGGAATTCATTTTTTTACCATTGCCATTGAGTCCTTCTGAATCCGTACTCTGCTGTCTAGAATACTCCTGCGATTATAAGATCGAAGCGAAATAGTAGTTGTGAGTGGAATTGTAGCGATTACAGTACATACTCAATTTCAATTATATTGCCCTTGCCTGTAAACAACCAGGTACAACCATAAGATACCAAAAGAATTCCATTTTAAACTAGAGTCTTTCACAAGAGTCAATACAACGGCTGTCACAAGATTCCACTTTCCATATTCTCGGTCAATTTTGCAGTCCCTGTTTCAATAATTTGTCATTTTCAATTGACTTGCTTTCTAATTCACTTCCGTCGTACCCCCAGAAACACCATGAAACATGCTTAATCTCTATTTAATACTAGGAACGGTCATAGCGGTCTATGTGGCTATCCTTTTTCTTGTGAACCGAATCCCCCACTTGCGAGTCAAGCTGCTTGGCTGGTTCTCATTCAAGCATGTCACTCTTGAAGTGAAGTCCACCAATATTTATATCCGCAAAGTGCAATTGCGGATCAACTTGTTTGGCAGAAGAAACAAAGATTCCTCACTTAAATTGTTCAATATCGAGTTGATCGACGTAGATGTCAAACTGATGAAGAAAGAAGACGAAACTGTAGAAAATGTAGATTCGAAAGAAGACTCAGCTTCTACTGGTGAGAGTCCAAGTCCAAGTCCTGCTCCTCTTCCTCGTCAACCGTTCGACATTCCGTCGTTGCTTTCTTTCCATATTCCCAAGAAGATATTCGATATGGTTGTGCATACCAGAATAATAAACCAATTCAATATCCACATCTTTCGGTGTGGATACTACGATGAAGATATCCATGAACATGTTTCGATTTTTGTAGACTATATGAGACTTGAAAGTAAGTTCGACACGGATGGTAGTGCTAAGTTCATTGCATCGCTGTTCAACGGATATTTAAACAATGCAGAAGGTCAAGACGACAACCAGGTGATGTTGTATAGAAACTTCGAATTGTTGATCCATTGTGATACTACAATTCATTGTGAGTTGGAAGATGCTAGTCATGTTTTCTTAGATCTCAGTAATCTCCGTGTTCTGTTGTCCATCGGAAGAATGTCTATCCCATTGGATACTCTCATACACCTGATGAAAGAAAATGACGACAAATCGAAGAAAGAAAAACGGCCAAAGAGTCTGAAAAAGATCGCCTCCTTGACACAAAACTTGGATCTAATAAATCAAGGTTTGGATTTCTTCCTGAGTCTTGAGGTCAAGTTGGAAGAAGTCGGCATAGCATACAAAAAGATTAAGGTCAATGCTGCAAACTACGTTACTACTGTCACTAAAGAAATCGACGAGGAGAGAAACGAGAAGCTTTTGAAATTGGCTATTTATTTGACATCTATAAAACTTTTCCACAAGGACTCCAAGAGTATGGAATTACCTTCTGGTACTTTGAAAGTGACTTCCAATCCTATCGATCTTATTAAAGTGGCAGAATCGTTAGTGAACAATACCTACGATGAATCTAGCTTTGTTAATTTGGATACGTCGTTAATGTTGACGAACCCCATCATTGATATATACCACGACCAGCTGGAGTATTTCTTGGGACGTACAAAAGTGAAGAAGACTGTATCTCCTTCTTCTGATGTCGATAACAAAAAGATGTTGAGGTTGCTTCGCAAGTTGAAGGAATTTTCCAACAGGATCCTCATTGTAGATACCGTCATCAATTTGCATCTTCCAAATCCACAACAGGGTTTATCAGACATATTCAATAGAAAGGCGAAGGGGAACTTGATAGCGACTTTTTCCTTGCAGGCATTCTATCACAAGTTCTACACGAAGAACTTCAATACTTTGTTGACCAACAGGAGTAAATCGAAGAGATTCAGCATCACATTGCTCTTCAAAGTCAAAAACTTTCAGTTTCTAGCAGCTGATAATTCCATCAACTGGTCCAAGGTTAACTTGTTGGCGGTCTACAATGTTCTTGACAACTGTATGTCTCTAAAAATTTCTAGTAAGTATACCAGAATGAAGTCTGTGAACGAAGCTATCTTTCATTTAGTGAGGGAGTTCAGGAATAGGCGGATTATTCACTATAATATGAGATACAATGATTTGACTAGGAGCTGTGATGGTGTGGTTCAATTACCTGAACTGAAGGACGAAAACATCCAAAAATACATAGAATTATTTGAGTTGGTACCACACTTTATTTCCACAATTAGGGTATCACTTTCCAATGTTCAGGCTGATGTTGTCTGTAAGGATGGGTTACCTAGTCACGTCATCTTCGACGAGTCTATGAAAGAAGAAGTCGATCTAGGAGAGTTTAAGAGAGGTGTCTCATTGAAATTGACGGACTTGAATTTCACATACAAGAAGCCCAAGGAAGATATAGATATGTCGATAAAATCTTTCCAGATGTTTACTTTAAGTGATCATGCAACTGAATACATTGCTGATTTCGATGAGGTGACTTACCAGGTCAACGATTCTGACCTTTCTGAATTGTCCAGTCTTAACACTACATCAACTTCCAGCGAAGATGCAGATGACGACGAAGACTACTCAAGAAAAGTCAAGAAGGTGTTAAGTATCAGAGATATCTCACTTTCCAACAAGGGCAGAGATTCTGATGTTAGAGATATAAACCGTTTACATTTGCATATTCCTGAAGTGGATAGCCGTATTGATATGTTTTTTGTGTGGTGCAGCATTTATGCTAAAACTTTGGTAAAGTACTTTGCTCCTACTGTTGAGAGAAATTGTACCAAAGACGAAATGAAGAGATTGGGAGGTTCTCTGAAAATACTCAAGTTGGATATAACTGTCGACTCTATTGCTATTGTAACCAGGTTGCCAACAGATGTAGATATCATGTTTGAGTTAGACAAGTTGAAGTTTAAGGATGTATTGTTGGACAGATCCGTTGAGCTTACCTATGCTAGACTTTATGTTGTTCATCCATCAACGAAATTATGGGCAAGACTACTTGTCATTAAAGAGCCCAATATCAACATTGACATGACAATAGGACATGAGCCTAAGTTCGAAGTATCTGCTAGTGCTGTAAGGTTGAACATTCCTCATCAATTTTTATTTTACACCGTTATTGATAACATCCTAACGTTTGCGAAAGCAATTAAGCAATTGGACTACAATTTCAAGAATATGAGCATCGGTATTGACCAATTTGATCGAATCATGCCAGAAGAGAAACTGGCTCTCAAGTTCCCTCACGTTAATATCAAAACTCGCATCTTTGGGTTGACTATCGAAAACGATCCATTTGAGAACGAATTAGCCTATATATATGAGCTTGGTGTTATAGAACAGAAGGATAGAATGAAGAAGTTGAAGTTGTTCGAGAAAAGATCAGAAGAATTGAGAAGTGTTGCTATTCCAGATCTTGAGGACCAGATCGAGGTCACAGATACTCAACCAGTTCAGAAGCCGAAGCTTTCTGTAAACACCTCAGTTCCTAAGTTTGCCAGTCCATTAAGTCGTTTCTTCTGCGAATCTTGCCATAAGTCTCATGCACATGGTCTTCATGCTGATGAGTCACCTCGTCATAGCCATACCCATGTTCACGGAATTCACTCAACGAAGTTTTTTAAGAAGAAGCAACAAACCTCAGAAGAAATAGGAATCGAAGAGGAAGTGACGTTCACAAGTTCTACCATGAGTGAAACAGAAGCCAAGATCCAATTGGCCAAAGAGAATTTGGAAAAGAGTTTCGCAACTTCGTGGATTCAAAAATTCAGGTTGTTTAAGGACGTCAAGAATCGTGCGTGGCATCAAAAGTGTAGCAGGGCGTGGGGAGACGATGTGATTTGTCAGACTATAATAGATAAGTTTGATATTTTGAACTATCATACTGGTCCACATTTATTTGGGGGCGTATTCAGACAATTGGAATTCACTTTGGAAGCAGCAAAGATCCCAGACGTAGACCAGTTCTTGTATGAATTTGGTAAGAAACAGCCGAAATTGGAATATTCTATTCTTGTTCCGCTATTCTTCCGGATCAAAAGTAAGTCTTTGTATGTCTTCTTGCGCGACTATCCCCTTCCGCTAATTTCTTTCCCTGAAAACCATGATCAGACTCATAATACCGTCAACCTCTACGGTAATTTGGTGATTAACGAGAAGTTAGTTCATCGAGAAGAAGAAATGAGATTCATTTTCGTTCCATTTTCGCCAGCCACTCGTCCCAACCAAAAGAGTGATAATTTCTATTCAATTTTCATTCCTAGAACCCTTACCCCAGTGAAATTCGTTTTTGATCTAAACTGTGAATTGGATGCAGACAGAGCATGTATGCTTTCATGGAGTAAATCGTATCTGCCGGCCATGGGAGCTGCTTCTGCTGCATTCGACAACTTCACCAAGCCAAAAATTGATGATAGTCCTATTGGTTGGTGGGATAAAGTTGCATTATTGGTTCACGGTAGGTTCCGGTTCAATATCGCCAATGAGTTATGTCTTCATATGAAGAGTTCATCAAATCCATACGAGCTTCAGGGCAAAGCAGCTGGTTTTGTTTTCTGTTGGAAGAATAACGTAAGTTTGAGAATTAACGATACAGAAGACAATAAAGAATTAATTGTCCTAGAAAGTGACGACTTCTTGCTTGCAATTCCAAACTACTCTTACCAAGAGAAAAAATCATGGAGTTTGTTCTATGATGAATTAGAAGAATATATTCCAGATATCGACTCTGAATCGAAAAAGTTTAGCAAGAGAGTCATGAAGCTTTCTTCAGCAGAGAAGGTTAGGTGGGTGCTTGGAATGCTTTATGAAAGAAACAAAATTGCTAGCACTACATTTTCAGACCACCAGGAAAGGGTTTCTACTTTTAAGCCTCACTACGATGTCGTAGTAACGAATCCAGCATTTGAGTGGCATCCAGATTCTTATGATGGATATAGGTCTGATTATATCCATATGGCTATCTCTGTCATCTCGAAATCTTCTGCTGGTAATTGCTACAACGCAGCCTATTTGTCTCCATTAACTTTCCATTATTTTTTCAATTGGTGGAGTTTGTTGAAAGATGGCATTTCATTACCAGTCAGGCAGGGGCCATTATTCAAGGCTCAACTGGTAGATCCTTCACACGTGAAGATGGGATCTCATCTTTTCACTATCAAGTACCAGCTAGTATTTAATCCATTGACGATTTCACATACGTACATGCATGCTTCATCCGACGCCAGTCACTCTAACAAAATTGCCTTCACTGGACTCAAAGCTAAGTTTTCTGCTTGCTCAATTGATTTACATCAACGTAAGGAATATGTTACGTATGTCAACGAGAAGTTGAATATCCACAACAAGGTTCAACACTTGAAAATGAACCAAGCCGAAATTCAAGCTGAAGAAGCAGATGTGAGATTCTTAACAGCTGTGTTCAACGATACTTCCATAATGGGACAGCTAGAATCGTATCTTGATAAAAAATCTGTCCAAGTTGAAAGTCCAACTTCCAACTCTAGTAAATTCAACGAGGCCACTTCGACTTTTAAAGGCTGGATCGACAATGTGGATGTGTTTGACAATGACTTTTCATGGGTTGATCCCGATGATTTTGTAGAATTAGAAGTCAGAGAGCCTCTTTCACCTTATCCTAAGATTAAGGTTATGCCATTTTGCTTCACTCCGAAATTCTCTTATATTAGAGAATTCAGTTTGCAAAAAGACGGTGGTGATTATCCTTTCGGGAATGAAGATTCTCACAATTGTCTCATGGGTCTTGAAAAGCCAGAAGAGACTCAAGGTAAGTTATTGAAGGAAAGAAGCATTTTACTCCTGAAGGAGATTAAAGAAAACGAAGTATTGCTTGAGAAGTTACAATCTCAGAGTGGCCCGGAATTTTCAAAGGATGCTAAACGAGTCGAACTAGATTTGCAAGTACAAAAAGAAAAATTGGACGTTGTGGAAGCAGTTTATGAGCGTTTTACTAATACGACTATTCTGAGATCATCTTCTATCGGAGAAGATGACTTACAGAGAGTGCATTCCAGAGCATTATCAGTATACTCCAGTCATACTGTTGATGAAATGAGAGATGCCTATATGATGAATCAGTCTGTCAGTGAATTCCACAACCGTTTCATTGTCCACAATTTGCAATTGAAGTGGGACAATGGATTGAGGGACTCCTTCATGGAGTATATACAGAGAGTCAGTGATAGAAAGAGTCTTGTGTATTTCATGAGCAAAAAAGCTGTAGATTTGGTAGCTTCTGTTATCAATGAACAATGGGACCAAGAGGATTATGTTGATATTCAAGAAACAATGTTCAACAAGGAGTTCAAGAGAGGAGAGGATGTTATCAACGGCTTCAACGATGAGATTGATGAAGTGAACAACGATGCCCATGAAGCCGAGCACAAGTATTTGATCAAGCTTATTCATCCACAGATCCAATTGATCAGTGAAAAAAATATCGATTCATGTGTTTTGATAACTTCCACTGATTTGGAAATGAGAATCATTGGAGTTAACTTGAAGGGTCTGAATTTAATAATTGGAGAAAGCAGTGAAGTAGCCAGTTTAGTAGAAACAAGATATGGAGTGCTTTTCAACGACTATCATATGTTTGTCTTTACCCGCGATGACAGTATGGTGACTCGTCCACCTACCACCTATGGAGCTGAACCGGATTCTACCAGTGTTAACTGGCCACCTTGGTTGGAATGTGAAGTATGTTATGATAGTTCATGGGCAAGAAATCAACTCATAGCTGAACGTAACTCGATGGCATGCATTTTCAAGAAGCTTAATCCTTTATTCTCCGAAAAGCAAGATGTCGCCCAAAGCAACGAAATGATCGTCCAATTGGCCAAAATTGTCATTAATGCAAACTCTGACCAGTACTCTGCTCTTTACTATGTTGTTACTGATTTGTTGGTTCATAGTAAACCAAAGCAAGATAACAGGCTGAGTCGTTTGGATAAGATTGTGGAGTTGTCTGACAATTCCGATTTCCAGGGTCTTGATCTTAGAGTAAAGGAATTGCAAGAAAGTATTAGGGAGTATGCTGGTATTGTGTTGAAGTTTGATGAAAAAGGTACACTTTTGGGAACGACTCAAAGGGAGCAGATTAAATTGCTTGAACTTGAATTGGAAAAACATAAATTTGAACTTACGGTGCTTATGAAAGGTTTGAGAACGAGATCGACAAAGTCAAAATCGAACAAACAGCATTCGAAACATTGGAATATATTAGCTGATCAAGTCATTTGGCATTTCTTGGACGACAATAGGGAACCGTTTGTAGATATAGCTTTAGCCAGTTCCAGATTTGCCAGGATTGACTCATTTGATGGTACGAACAAGAACAAGCTTGAGATAACCATGATTCAAGGATTCAACTTGCAGCAGAATGCGATTTACCCTGAACTTTTAAGGCCATTTTTGGAAGGAAAGGATATGGATGCGCCGGAGAATCAAGGGCATCATTCTACCTGTTCGAAGCAAGAACCAATAATATCCATGTCATGGAAGATGTTAGAACCAGTAGGAGGTATCCCCATCATGAGACATGCCAAATTAGCTGTTCAACCTCTTAAGGTTGCACTTGATTATGATACTGCTAAGAAGATCTTCAGCTATTTGTTTCCTAACGACGATGTCGACTTGGCCGGTGATAATGATGGCAACGACGAAGAGGATGATGAAGATGACATCGCGGATTCTGCTTCCGTGACGATGGTTGGCTCCGAGACCAGTTCCTTGATGGAAAGGTCTTCTTCCAGTGGAACCAAGATTTCGAAGAATCCCCTCAAGAATTTCATCAATAAGCATAGACCATCGAATCGTTTTGGGTCGTCGTCAGATCTTGCCAGTGACTTCGATTCCAAGCGTAGTCTGCTTTTTAATTTGGGAGATTCTGATTCTATATCTAAACATTCTTCGTTTGACGACTTATCTTTGATGTCTGAGACCAAAGACAAGCCCAAGAATTTACGTAGATGTAGAATCAGAAAGCAGAAGAATGGCCAGGATGAAGATGAAATTGCTGTTATCATTGATAGATCCATGAAGTATATCTCTTTTGTCGATATAGAAGTGACGAAGTTCAAGTTGTTTGTCAGTTTCAAACCTCCCAAGCATCTAAACATCTTGGATGTGCATGAATTACTCTTGAACATTCCTACGTTGAGCTACAAGAACAAGGTGTGGTCAGGGGAGGATTTTATCTTGAGATTGAGGAAAGACATTATAAAGATCATATTGAACCACACGGGTAAGATTTTAGGTAACAAGTTTAAGCAGAGAAAGAGAAAGACGGTGGCTGAACCTCTCAACCAGATTTCAGACTACGCTTCATTCATGACTATCAAGGATCTCCAAACGGTTGGAAGAGCTAGAGACACATCCAAAACTACAAATGGAGAACATCCTCATCCCCAACCTCACCACCACCATCACCACCATAACTTAAAGAGAGCTACATCTTCGAATAATAGTGCATTTGCCTTTGAGAAGCTTCTTCTAGATATCGAAGACGGCGAAGAGTCGGAAGATACAGAATCCAAAAATGGTCAGGTCATTGAAGAAGTGAAGAAAATTATGGTGAACCAGGGCGTATAGGTGCATCCAAATTCATGGAGAGACATTATTGTATAGTGAGCCAATGGCCCGTTAGTTATATAACAAAAAAATGTATATTTAGTGACACTTATTGTAAGAATTGGAGAATGTTCAGTAGAAATGTGACCTCATCAATGGTAAACGTACAGTCGTGCAAGAAGATAGCTTAAGATAAGCGATATGGACTGTTGTAATGAGTAAGTACAATTTAAATGTAAAATTTTCGCAAGCTACTAAAAATAAGGAGTAATAAATCATTTATATTACATGTTTACAGTAGGTTTCGAATGTATTTTTCTAACTTAGGCAAGATGGTGTGCTTTATATCTCTCTGCTAGAGTTTATACAGTAGGATATTGAATGCAGAGGACAGTATCTAATAATTGTTGAGAGAACAAATATCCATATTAAGTTGTTCCATAAGTATCCTTATATCTCCCAGTAAGACAACGCAACCTGACCCTATCTTCTATCTACTCTTCAATCACTCTCAACAAAGTAGGACTAATACTTCTCTACTGTGCTACCCCAGAATTTCACTATCTGACATTAGTGCTGACGTCAGCAATGCACAGAAGGGAGCTGCGGATTTCTATTACAGCTTATTATTGTATTGAGACGTAATTTCACTTTCAAAAGCTATCTAAGTCGTTTTCCGCCATTTTTTTCCACAAAACCTGCCAATTCTGCTTTGTATACCGCAGTGATATCACAAATTCCCATCCGAACGTATCACCCGTGTCCAATCGCCGTTGCGCCTCTGTTTCTGCCTTTTCTAGTCAACTTTCAACATGGCGTTCTTTGAGAGTCTCAGAGAAAAGGCCGTTTCCACCATCAACCTGGTGCTCCAGGACAAAAAGACACCTCCCGGTTTAACCAAAGAGCAGTGGTTCTGTCACGAGTATAGTCTACCAGATGGAGAAGTCGTTGTAGCCGAGAATGCTGCTGAGGTTGCTGTAATATCTGATTTTTCTACTAGTGCCTATAAGGACTTGAACAATCCAGAAGGGCGGATCTATCTTACCCAGCATTTTGTAGTCTTTCGTGATGCTTTTGACCGCCGCAACTGTCTGTTCACTTTACATGTGCTGACAATTAAGAAAGTGGAGCGGTTGCCGTCCAAGAGTTATGCTGTTGCATTAGCCATCGGTACCCAGTCAAAGCTAACTTTCACTATTTATCTCGTAGGCTTGCGTTCTGACAGCGAGAAGTTCGCCCAGATGTTGAAGACTGTGTTGAAACGTAATTTGCCCAACGTAAAAAAGCTCCAGCCATTTGTCCAGACGTGTTACTCTGAATATTTACTTTTCAAAAATAACATATCTTCTGAGAAAATCGATCTGGTACCACCAGGAGGCTTGGGACTTATCTTCAAGTTTCCTGGAAACCCCAAGGAACTGCGGGATAAGTCCAAGATGAAGTTATGGTTCGATTTGCTTCGTGTGGACGGGCGCAACTTGCTGCTTGTAAAGACACCCATGTTCTACCGATTAATCAGAGTAGGCTTACCTAATAGATTGAGAGGTGAACTCTGGGAATTGTGCTGCGGTTCAATGTACATGAGATTAGACTACCAGGACGAGTATAGGCAGATCTTGGAAAAAAATGCCCACAAAAAGTCGTTAGCCACAGACGAAATCGAAAAAGATCTCAACCGCTCTTTGCCTGAATACGCTGCCTATCAGAGCCCTGAGGGAATAGAACGTTTGAGACGAGTCTTAACAGCTTATTCGTGGAAGAACCCCGAAGTTGGTTATTGTCAGGCTATGAATATTGTCGTGGCAGCCTTGCTCATTTATATGTCTGAAGAACAAGCTTTCTGGGCTTTGAACCTTCTTTGCGATAGAATTGTGCCTGGATACTACTCCAAAACCATGTATGGAACTTTGTTGGACCAGCGTGTGTTTGAGTCGCTTGTTCAGAACACGATGCCTATGCTCTGGGACCATATAACCAAGAATGATATTCAGCTATCCGTCGTATCATTGCCCTGGTTTTTGTCGTTGTATTTGAGTTCCATGCCTTTGGTTTTTGCCTTTAGAATTCTCGATGTTTTCTTCTTGCAGGGACCACAGACATTATTCCAAGTTGCTTTGGCCATTTTGAAAATAAACGGTGAAGAACTCTTGAAAACGGACGACGACGGATCGTTCATCTCCATAATCAAGGACTACTTTCAAGTGCTCGACCAATCAGCACATCCCAATTCCCCCAACCCCAAATATAGATCTATTACGAAGTTCCAAGAACTTTTAGTAACTGCGTTTAAAGAGTTTGCTATAGTGGATGACGAAATGATAAATACCCACAGAAACAAACACAGAGATACCATTTTCCAGAATATCTCATCGTTTGTCAAGAGAACTGAATTGAGAAACTTACCCAAGACAGTCAACATCAGCTCGGACACCTTGTCTATTATATATGACAGATTCTACTCTGTGGTCCAGTCCAGTGTAACTGTTGGAAGTGGATCCAGCTTGATGGACTTCAGGGCTTTCAGGACATTTATGTCTGAAATCTGTCGCTGGGTAAAACCTGAATCTGAAAGCGAGACAGAAGACAACTTTTTCTTGCACCACTTGTTCTCCAATTGGGACACTGAGGGTCAAAGAGCGCTATCGCTTTCTGAATTGGTTTCCGGCTTAAACAAGTTAGTGGAACCTGATCTTATGACTATGATTACAAACTTCTTTGACTTGTACGACTACAAAAATAAGGGAAAGATTGATAGAGAAGGTATTCTCCAGATTTCAGAGGACTTGTTGTATGTCACCAACCCCTGGAAAGAAGGCTATGTGTTGGATGATATCACCAAACAAGCTATTGAGAATGCAGTTGCTGATGAAGTGTACAAAGCAAATACTGCTAGGGAACTGAAAGATGGAGAAATCTTGATTCCATCACAGGTAGATATAGACAAGCCCATGTTCGAGGGACTTCAGGTCGAAAGATACTTGAAGGCTGCAAGCACCTTTATTCAACGAGCATTTGAATATGCCCAACCAGAGGAGGAGGAGTTGTTGATCAAAGATTTGGCTATAGACAACACCATTTCACACAATGCTGCACTAAATCCCAATATGCCAGTCTTCTTAAATTTGCCTACGTTTAGAATGGTTGTATTGGCAGATGAAACTTACGAGTTACTTTTCAGCAAAACTCTCAGGGAATCGATAGAATTGGACGCCCCGCTAGACAGCAAGATCAACACCATGAGAAACTTACGTGATATGTTCGATGGTTTGTTGGCTGATGGCCGTAAAGTCGCCAACAAAGTTAGACGTCGTATGGACTCCGCTGCATCAAATGCTTTGCATAGCACCAATAACCTCAGTGTAAATTCCAGCGACAACACATCGCTCAAGTCTGGAAAGTCGAAGATTCAGGAAGAGGAAGAGGAACGTGACGATGACTTTGGTATCATTTCCATTGATGAAAAAGACAAGGACCTTCTTCTTGGTGCTGAGGCTCAGGTCTTGATGGATTCTGTTGTGGACAAGGAATCCAGAACAAATGAATTGAAGAAGTTTCATGATGCTGAAGGAGCTGCTGGTAAAACTATTCACAAAATCGAAGCTAATAACTTAATAGAGTTTGAAACGTAGTTTTTGACTCTGATTTCACTAGAACCTTATTAAATAAGGAATTGATGGCATAGAGAACGGTTCAATTGAATTCTTCATTTTATAGAAATATAATAGTGTGGACCTACATTTATACATAATATACGAACATGCATTGAAAAAGTGTACAAACAAGACGACTGGAATCAGGAGATATTAATGTAAAGTGATACAGATCATAAGGGAAGGGTTTCTATCAGTTGAAGATTCAATAACAAATTAATTTTAGTTATCGCTTCTTCCAAAGAGTTTACGAAGCTTTCCTCCAAACTTCTTCTTCTCCTTTGAAGAATTGGCAGTAGCGGCCGAGACATTCGAGACGCCGCTGGTATCTCTACTTCTTCCTCCATTCCTCAAAGTTGGGAAATCGTCACTGGAAATAGCAGTGGCTGCCGGTTTGGGTAGTATGTGAAGAGCTTCGTTAGAGTCGTTAAATCTAGACTTGAAGGCTTTGAATCCACCTCCATCACCACCATGGTGATCTTCATCATCTGAATCGACGAATCTGGATTTGAAAATACCAGGCTTGCTGTTTTCAACTGGTTTGCGCAATCCAGCAGCATTTTGTTGCTGGGGATGTGTAGCCTTGTGTAATATATTATTCTGTGGTGGTGCATGAGACTGTGGAGGAGGTACGTGATAGGCAGAATCACGTAATGTTGTTCTCGAAGTCTTGCCTAAAGGCATTGGTTGAGGAGCAATGTCTTCCCTGGTGCCTTCTTTGGAGAATGACGATTTCTTGGTTACAGGCTTAAAAACAGACTGTGGTCTAGAGTTAGCCCTCGCATACAACTCGGCTGCCTTGACTTTAGAAGGTGATTGATAATTGGGTTGTAAAGCTGGATGTGGAGCCATTGGTTGAACATAGACTGTTTGTCTATTGTCTCTCAAACTACGACCGGCCATTCCATTCTGTTGGTGTTCATAGGCAGCAGCATACTTTCCATGGCTAGGTTCTACTTGCATCGACTGGGGTCTCAATGATCTACCAGCCATGTTAGGAGGAGGTTGTTGTTGCTTAGGTTGCTTTCTCAATGACTGGCTCAATCTCTTTTGGTTCTGAGCGGCATTTATTTGTGGGTATGCCCCATTGCCTGCAACAGAGGTATATTCTCCTAGTTGAGAAGCTGACATTTTGGAATTGAGTCTGGTATTCTCAGCAGTAGCTAAGGAAAGATAAGCTTGATGGGCGGCATTGCTCTTTGCGGTAGCGTTCTTTGCAGTAGCGTTAGTGTTTGCAGATGTTGTAGAAGCGTTGTAGAATGAAGACGAATTCTTCATTGCAGACTTGAGCTTCTTCTTTCCATCTTCGCTGTTGCCAGAATAAAGAGAAGAAGCTGCTGAACTATCTTGTCCAGATATCGTTGGAACTTGTAATGTCTCTTCGCTCTGGGCAACAACCACAGGTGCTGGTTCGGGGTCTGCTTCTGGTGAAGAAGTAGGAAGATCAATTGTAGCCAAATCTTTGCGCTCTGGGATTTCATGTTCATTTTGAACAAAATCATCTGGATTAGTTTGACTCGCATCAGCGAATTGTGGTCTTAATCGCTTAGCTAAATCACTCTGGAACTCTTGCTCTGATTCGTCAGCTGTGATATTGTCGCTCTCAATAATACTATCTCTCTTCAATAGCTCATTGGATTGAAGATGGCTGTATTGGTTTATAATTCCAATTTCAGTTCCCAGTTTACCTGGCTCCAAGCTCCTGTAGTCTTTATCAATTTCCGAATCAGAAGAATAGAGATCTGTAGTTGGCTGCTTTTCTATGCCAAAACTCTTTATTTCATCCTCGCGGGTGACTTTTTGTTCTACAATTGAATGGATGTCAGGAGTAATGGTATCTTCTGCCTTGTCTTCAATGGTAGTGAGTGATGGCTTTTCGATATAGTCTTTGACAATAGTTTCTTCGGAAGTTCCGTTTTCAGTATTGTCTATCTTGATCGAGACTTGGCCAGCTTGCTCAGATACTACTTTGCTAGCGCCGTTTAATTCTGTGTCCAAGTCTGGTTCAGGGTAGTCAATGGCTTCGTCTTCTGCTGCCGATTTATTTTGCTGTTCTTCCTTCTCAAGCTGCAATAACTTCTTTTCGCTCTGCAATCTTGCTTCTCTCAACGACTCGTATTCCTTTCTCTTTAACTCCAACTCATGAGCCAATTGCTTTTCGTGTTCGATTTCCTTCTGCAATGCTTCCATTCTCAATTTCTGCTCGAGCTTATCGTCTTCGTTACCAAGTTTGTCTTCTAAATTGACATTCTCTCTCATAGGGGCCATTTTCGGAGGAGATCTGATCAAGCTCGACATGCGAGGTGCTGTCTTAGCTTTGTTGGAAATGGAATTCAACGAAGAAGTTCTAGAGATTTTCTTGCTCTGGTTCGCAATTCCACGCAACGAACCAGATCTGGGGATATTGGTTCCTGATCTGATAGAATTGTTACGAGCAATCTCTTGGGCCAAGTTGGCTTCAGGCACTTCTACAATTTTAATCCCATTTGGCGTGGGGATGTATTTCTTTACCATTTTGACTGGACCAGAAGAGGTGATGCTGCCTCTAGAACCTGACTTTTTGAGCGCAGGACTGCCTGGTGTTTGTGAATGAGGTTGGTGTGAAAGCTTCAAGTCTTTCAAATTGGCCTGGTTTTTCAAGTAAATCTGGTTTGATTCCTCGGTGATTTCGTCCAAGTATGAATCGTTGAAGCTATCGTCGATATCATAGACTATGGGGTGGTTAGTCAAGGAATTTCTGGATCCAGTTGGAGTCTGAAGACTTGATCTGGAAGAAGAAGAAGTGATAGATCCGCCCGAAAAGTTGCGGAAATGTGACTGGTTGTTTTGTACGGACGAGTGGCTTGGAGGTTGAGCGAATTGCATTGATGTAGAAGAGCTTCTCTTCAATAGAGAGCCGCCCGAACTTTGTCTCGTAACCTGGTTCTTGGGCTGAGCAGTATGAGGGGAAGCAGGTTTAGTGATGTAGCTAATCGATGAGCTTCTTGTGATGCCAGTATTGATTGGAGGAGCATTCGAGTTGTTCTTCTTTCCAATAGTAAGTGCAGCAGCAAGAGCACTGGAATTGGGCTGGTTGGATGTTGGAGCCACGTGATTCACACCGGTGTACGATGTGTCGTTGATTCGGCTCTTTCTTCTGTTGAACATGGTGGTTAAGGTGAAATTATTGATAGGAAATTATGTTGAGTGAGGTTGATGTACACTGGAGATTGTATGCAATTGTAGTTGGTTGTTTCAGATCTAATTAGGTAGTTTTGAAGGTATTAGAAAGATTCAAATTTTGATTGTTTTCGATGTCTGACGATAACCTCTATTGTTGAACTTGTTTTGAGAGATAAAGGACTTAAGCGATGATAAGCAGTCTGTATTGCTAGCTATTCTTATTGGATATTGATGAAGAAAATGATCAATGTGTCTTAATTAATTCTTTTGAAGGTAGATGTGGTTCTCAGCTTGTAGTGCTAAGTGAATTTAGAATATTCAATTTATCGAGCTTGTTCTTCTTCAATGGCACTGTTTTTTATAAGATAGTAGATAATGAATAGAGCTGTCGATTGGAATCTTCTTCTACAATCAAACTAGTCCAACACACTTTTTAGACGATTTATTGATGATTTTAAACAGCTTGTGGCAAATTACCTGCTCTCTCGGCTCAATTCTGCTACTATGGCTAGATTACTCACTTGAACAGAGTGTTTATCTATCGCTGGAACACCGGAACTCGAGCAATCCGAGGATTCGTAATCTAAGAAGAAGAGGTGTCGCTAGGAATCAACTCTCGAGCGCGCTGGCGAATCAATTACTTTTGGTTTGATGCGGTGAACGGAAAAGAAAACTACCCAGAATGAAATGGTGAAAGAGTGGGATTCCATTTAGCAAATTTCAGTACCGCCGTTTTCCGAGAATTAATGTGCAGAACTTCATGTGGTCGGGAGTTTCTACACGTGCCCATTGTGAGCGATAGAAAGGGCGTACGGGCCATCACCGGTCTTTTGCCGGTACAGGGTGATCTATTCCGGATAGAATTTCTTGTAGGAATGTACTGGACAAATGGTATTTTAAGATATAGTGGGTGGTTTTTAAAGCTGAAAAGGAATGACAGAGGGGGATATGCGACAGATATCAGTTTGAGCTTTTTGTTAGTATTTGTTGTACTTATTGGGACAATGATAGTGGTGTCTAGTATTATGTTGAAGTGAGCATTGCCTAGTCGCGAGCCACCGAAAGTAGGGATTCTTTTTCGGGGGGTCGGCACTAAAATTAAACGATAGTGAAACATCTCTGCATTTACATGGTCCGTTTTCAATGGAATGATGGCTTAAGCGGTGGAAGTGAAGATGGTATAGTACTAACGGGGATGCAATTCTCATTGAATAGAAATATTAGCAGCACTGCGGTGAAGCTTCTTCCGTTGATTTTCAGTCATTAATGTCATGTTCATTGCTATTTTCTTCTAACAACTCTACCTATTGCTACGCTAAATACACTTTCTCAGACAATCTCTACTCTATCTCTCGTTGCTTTGTTATGGACACTATCTACGACGGATAGCATTCAAGCCTACAAGATTGGCGACCCATGTTCCAGTATACTGACCTTGTTTCACTACTAGTCTCATTAACGGCCTCAAGCTTAGAAGAACACCAGTCCATAAGAAACCCTGCAACAAGGGAAAGAACATCTGGTCCTTGATTATGGTGTAAACCACTATCCACGGCGTTATGGGCCCAATGGGTTGCATATGCTTGTTTTGGTCGTTGTGGTGATGCGCATCTCCGCTGTCTCTTATTCTCTCTTCTTCTTGATCAATCTTTTTACTGAGTAGCTTTAATTCCTTTTCGCTTAGTCTGTCGCCTTCAGGATACGTTCTGCCAGCGTTGGCCAGAAGCTGCTTGTAGAAGGTCTGCTCGAATCTGAGGTCCGGAAGTACGAATGACATATTCTATGTATGAGTATGCATCCACATATGTGTGTATATGTAGTGAAAAAGAATTGGTAGTTGAATAATAGACATTTGTAGTCTAGAATGATTTACACGAAAAGTGCGAATGGCAAAAAAATCCAAGTAATATTACGCATAGTTAAGCTACCAGTCGTTGATTGGAAGGTACCAAAACACATTAATTCATAGATGTAAAATATATTCTCCTACGTTACCCGCAAATTTCTCTAATTATGTGGTTATACTCACCATAGCATAATTATCTGGTCTTGCTAGGCTAGGAAGTAGCATAATAAATGATTGCGAAATCCATACAAGCGCACCAAGAATACAACTAAGATTTTCCGTATTATCCAGAACCAGTTATGAACTGGCAAAAGAAAACTTGCATCCCTAACATACAATATTATGTTTACTTCAACCATTGTAAATCCATCTCCCATTTCCTATCTTCCAAAATCATAATATGCTACTCTATACCTTTGTACTATTTATATCACGTGACTTGATTCACGGCTCTCAACGAACATCAATATGAAAAATTCATTCTTCAACTGACAAACCTCTTTCTTTCATTCTACCGCTACGTGTATCTAAAATGGAGGTCGACAAGTCCGACGGTCCGTCTGTGACCATCAGAGAGTCTGAGCGTGATCACGTGAACTTCATTCTCCGAGATGTCGATATGGCCATGGCCAACTCTGTGAGAAGAGTGATGTTAGCAGAAGTGCCTACTTTGGCCATCGACTTGGTGGAAATCGATGTCAACACTTCAGTCTTGGCAGACGAGTTTTTGTCGCATCGTTTGGGATTAGTGCCACTAGTGTCGGAAGGTGTGGAGAATTTGACCTATTCCCGTGACTGTACTTGTGATAACTATTGTCCCAAGTGCTCTGTAAGATTAGAGCTTACAGCTAAATGTGATACTGATTCCACTATGAACGTTTATGCCACTGATTTGGCAAAGTTTCACAACGGTTCACGTTTGGGAGATCCCGTAGTGAGAGATGCTCAAAAGAGAGGTCCACTTATATGTAAATTGAGAAAGCACCAGGAATTAAGATTGACCTGTATAGCCAAAAAAGGTATAGCCAAAGAACATGCCAAATGGTCTCCTTGTTCTGCCGTGGGGTTTGAATACGATCCCTGGAACAAGTTGAAACACACAGACTACTGGTACGAAGTTGATGCTGATGAAGAATGGCCCAAGTCTGAGAACTGTGAGTGGGAAGAAGTACCCGATCCAGATGCTCCTTTTGACTACAAGGCTAAAGCCAATAGTTACTATATTGACGTCGAAACGGTCGGCAACTTGCCACCCAATGAAGTAGTATTGCGCTCCATAGAGACATTGCAGAGAAAGCTTGCTGATATCGCTATCGAGTTGAACAAGGAGACAGTTGAAGCCAGCAATACTGGAAACAACGGGGGTTTGACTACCTACGGTAGATCCCAGTACGACAACGGTGGCGATAGTCCAGGCTTGGGAAGAACTCCCTACGGAGGTGATTCCGGCTTTGGCGGTGCCTCGTCCTGGAACGCATAGTCTCTGTACATTCACATTTTCACTGTTCATGACGATTTCACTTCTACCACCGTTTAGTAGTTCCTACTGTTAAATGTTTGTATCATTAGCTGTCTATAAATAAAAGTAATTCTGAAGTATTAGCATGTAACAATAGATTAGAAGAGTACTGATAACTGGAGCAATTGAATTAATGTAAGTAGCATTGATTTTTATCATTATACTATATTTGCTTGTTCCAGGCAATTAAGTCTGCGAACTTGACAAGCTTTCCTCCGAAAATGTCAAGCGAACTTCCATATGTCAAATCCACTTTTCCGTCACTTAATCTTTTCACTAGCTCCAAGTCTTCTGTCAGCTTGGCTCCGCCAGCATAGACAATCTTTCCTTCGAATCCTCGTGGACACCATTCAGCCAATTTAGACACCAACTTTTCATCAATACCATTACACAAGCCTTCCACATCTGCAGCGTGTATCAAAAATTCGTCACAGTATTCTCCCACCTCTGCTAAAAATTCTGCTGACAAGTTGTTTGCCGTTAATAACTGCCATTTATTCATGGCCACAACCCATTTAGGTAAATCGTTTTCAACAACTGTTCTGCAACTCAAATCGACAATAAGACGGTTCTTTCCTACGAGAGATGACACTTTCTTTAACTTTTCCCAATCAAACTGTTTGCTTCCATCCTCTGCAGAACTGAAGAGCCAACTAGTGAGAATTACATGTGATGCCTTGTGTTCGACTAGCCATTCTAGAGCATTGTCTATTTTAATTCCCCCTCCAACTTGGAGGTGGTAGGGCCATGTTTTGCAGGCTAATTTGGCAGCTTCATCGTTGGCTGGGTTCGATCCCAACTTTATTACATGGCAACCGGTTACATCATTGTCTCGATATAAATCTGCATAATAAGATGACGGTTTTGTCGAGACAAAGTTCTCCTTAGTTGATTCCGATACTTGAGTGTCGTCTTCCTTCAAAGTTCCACCAACGATTTGTTTCACTTGGCCGGAATGGATATCGATGCAACCTCTGAACTTGGTCATTTCTACTGCGTTGTTCAACGAGTTGCGAACCAATTGCAACTAATTTAGATGGTAGGCAGAAGATTGTGAATCATTCCGAGACATGACTCAATTGCTCTGGTATATGAATTTTTCAGAATGCGACATTTGTAGATAAATCTATTCAAGTGCGACATCGCGATGCTCTTCTCTTTAACATCAGTAATTTGCTTATCAATACTACGTCAGTTGTATATTTTAGTTATTAAGAAGTAGAATGTCCGAAGATTCGGAATACTTGAGAGCTTTAGAGATTCAGCGACGTCATTTTGAATCCCAGTTTGGATCAATCGAGTCAATGGGGTTTGAAGACAAAGTGAAAAATGGTGCTGGGGAAAGTGAAAGTGGAAGCGAAAACGGTAGCGAAAGCAATGAAAGCGACGAAGAAGACGAATTTGAGACATTCAGTGGATTTGATGAAGTAGACTCAGATGAAGAAAGTGGAATAGATAGTGGAATTGAAGATTCTGATCAAGAAATTCAACTACAATCAGCCAGAGTTGTGCCAAAAATCGTTAAACTCAGTGACGATTTTACTCCTACTTCTGCTAGGCAAATTTCCAAAGCAGATAAGAAGCTTCTTAAATCTGGGAGAGCACCCACATTAGCAGAAATAGAAAAGAAAAAAAAGGAAATAGCTCAGAATAATAAACAGATGGCCAAGGCTGTCAAGGAAGATGACGACAATTTAGAAAACGATTTGAAGTTGCAGAGATTGTTACAGGAGTCGCATATTTTATCTAATTCCTTGGAATACTCTGGAGCTGATCTCACAATGCAAACTCTTGATTACGAAGACCCTACTGGGAAAGCGAGAAAAAGAGCTTTGGATTCTCGTATAAGAAACATTGCAGCTACAAATTCTAGCACCGGAGGTTTGCCGAAAACATTGGAAAAAATGCCAATGGCCATGAGAAATGGAATGATCCGAAGCAGAGAACAGAAAATCAGAAAGTACGAAGAAGATGCCAAAAACGCTGGTATAGTCTTGTCCAAGGTGAAGAAGGGAGAGTTGAGAGACTTGAATACTGGCAAAGGTTCAACGTTATCGAGTGATAGATTAGGCACAGGCAAGAAAGTCACGAAGAGAGTACGAGACAGAGGTTTGAAGATTCATGGTGTGGGTAAGTCTACCAGAAATGGGTTAATCATTGCTCAGACTGACATAGATAGAATTAATGGTGCTGGTAGAATCAAAAAGGGTAAGAGAGGTGGTAGACGATAGACTTTTGAAGAATAGGTAATGAATATGTGACGTGAACATATGCAAGTTTAAGTGTCTTATACCAGAGAGTAAGATGATAGTGTGAGATCGTCTTGCAGACTAATAGATGTATATAGATGGTAGTATAGAGTAGGAAACTTATACAAAAACTAACAACTGACGTTGTCCAACCCCGCAACATATAAGCTTCGTAAACTATTTTTCTGTTATATCTTGCGTTTAAATTTTGTCCATAAAACTAGAGTCAAACGATAACTCTTAGCCATTACCTATGTGGATAATAGTACATTAGAGTTTATCTATAATTGTAATTCTATGTAGAACTAGAAACCAATAATTTCCATGTCGTCATGAGTTTCATTAGTTGAGATGGTCAAGCCATGCTCATTCGCCAAATGGAGAAGACAAATAAAATAGAAGCTGGTTGACAATTCTTTTCTCTGCTCTGCTCCATACAAATTGGCAACAGAGGTAACCAACTTCCCAAAGTTCTGTTTGGGTGGTTCTACTTGTTCCTCCTCTTCCTTTTCTTCGTTGGGTTCTGTAAGCTGTTCAATTGTCTTTGCTTCTTCTTTGATGGTCTTCCATATATTATCCTTAAGGAACTTGACATCCACTCTCTTAGCTACACGTGAAAAATTCAAATGGTCAGGTCTCTTCCTACCAATAACTTGGTTGGTGGCTATGTCCTTATCGTCCTCATTCAACTCGCCAACATCTCCTTCCAATACATCATTGAAGTCAATTGCGTAATCATCACCTCCAAAATCGTTGTTGAAATCTTCATACTCAGCTTGATGGAAGGAAGCAGCAAGAGCAGTGGCTTCTTGTTGTTCTTCTTGTTTGTGATATCTGCCTGCAAAATAGTTCTCGTCCGTAAACTGAGGTTCATCCTTCGTATCTGACTTCTTTCGCTTTGGGAAGTAGACAATAGATACTTGCGGTTTCGTGAATAAGTTGGTCAATCTAGCAGAATTGTAGCGAATATCATCAGGCAATTTGTTATTGGATGTGTTGCCATCATTTTTCTTAATGATCAAACTAGCACTTCTGGGTCCTTCAAAAATGCTATCCTCCTTGTCTTCTTCATCAAAAAAATTGATTATTACTTGATCCTGCTTCTTTTTAAGTTCTGTAAGTCCAGGAGTAGATCTCACACCTTCTACTAATTCACCTGCTTCGATCTTCTTCGACTTTTTCAATGCAGCGACTTTCCAATGCTCCGGACCTCGCCAGTTCGTCTTCATTCTCTCATCAAAATATGCCATAAGGTCTCTATCTAACACCTGTGTACTCATCGACAGTTGTACATACTCAGAATCATTAAATAATCGCTGCATTATACTTTGATTTAGATTGTTGATTGGGTCGTTCGAGTCATTGTTATCATTGTCGTTGTCATTCTCGTTCTCTTGGTGATCATTATAGTCACTTTCGAAATTTCCACCATCGAAGCCGTCGTCGTTGCCACCAAAATCGCCATAGTCAAAACCTCCGCCATCGCCTTCTCCTTCAAGATCATTAGCGGGAATAAGAATTTCAGTTTCTGCAGCGGTTGTTATCTTGTTGTTGAAATCAGTCAAAATACTCTTGGCCTTAGTGACATCTTCTAGAGCTGTATTAAACTCACTAAGAGATGGACATATAGTCATGTCATCTAGATTTCCTTCGCTTCTAAAGATAAACCTTCCAAGTTTAGAAACATCCACATCCTTTTCTTGTTCAGGTAGAGATTCAGGTTCTAGTGATTCCTCTTTTTCTGAATCATTTACTTCTTCTTGCTCTTTTTCCTTAACTGATTTTGTTGTGGCGTCAAATACTACTCTTCCTGAACCATCGATGTTCAAAGTGTTTAATAGCAAACTTTTGGCTCCTCCTTCATCAAATTCTGCAAGAGCTTTCTTGAAAAGTGGATCGATCGCAAGTTCCTGGTCTAGTTTTTTAATACGTAAGGTTTCAAAGTCCACCAAAGTAGACTCTACTATTCTATTGATCTTTCTCTTTTTTTTACCTAAGTCTTCGTTCTCGTCATCGCCATTTTCGTCTGTTTGTTCCTTTTCGCCAGTCTTGGGCTCCCCGTTCTCGTCCACGTCTTGATCATCTACATCTTCAAGATCGTTCTTCTTCTTGGCTAAACCACTCAACAACTTCCCAGTTTCGGCTGCTGCTGACTCCACACGACTCAGATAGATCTTGACACAGCCATCCAAGGTGGCCGAAGCACGCTGAAAATTGATGTTATCTCCGTCTTTGATCACGTTCAAGTCATGGAAGTAGTCAATAAGCGCAAACTGCCACGAGTTCTTCAGCGTGATCTTGTTGTCAGTTGAAAGTTTGATCCACTCCTCGAAATTCGAAAGTATGGTGTGCTTGTTTTCGTTGAAATGAATGGCATTCTCTTCACTGAAAGAATCGTCAGCCCCGTCAATCGCCAAAGTACGACTTATGTGACGTGCTCCTGATAATACGCGATGCCCCGATAGCACTCTGTTTGCGCCTGGGGTATTTATGAGGTTGTTATTGTTTATTGTGTTGTTTCTCATCAGAATTGCGCGGTTGGAAATCTGTCTCCGATCAGCTCCCGGGGGAACCCGGTTGGTCAGAAGAACTCGTTTCTTCGGCAAAACTTGCGAACTCATTGATATAGTGATATAAAATACAAGTGTTTTGAAATATGAAAGAGAAAGTGAAAAATGAAGAAAAGAAGTCGTTCATTACTTAATATATATAATTTACATTAATTAAATCTTAATCTGTTTTTGTTTACCTCAATTGTTGGTGCGCGCACTACAATACTTCTCCACAATAGAGCTTGTCCTTTCAAAGAGTATTTGCCCAGTACGATTCACATTGGTGTTACGTTGTTTTACTCAACGTGGCATTGATATACGATAACAGTGAACTATTTCATATTTATTTCCTAAGTTACTGGTTTATCCCAATTTGATCTCATAATTACTCGTAGTTGATTCTCAACTAAGTAATTTAACATTATTCGCATTCTTCGCAGACAAGGTAGCCAAAGCTTTAATTTATATTAGTAAAGGAGAATGAGAAAACGTCATCACAATGATAATTACAAAAGCATCTATTTTCTCTCCGCTTCTTTCTATTTGCACTTATAACTTTAGTAATCATATCAGATCATCTACAGCTTGATTTACATACTTAACCTAGTTGATATGAATTAATATACCTAATAGACTATATTAATCTAGTGTCTCCATTTCTGAAAACTCAACAATAAATAACCTGCAAAGAAAAGCTTAGCTTTGGAAAGAAATTCAAACAATTATTTCTAGATAGATCTAAGACTTCAGGAATGTGTTTGAACATGAGTGAATGGATAACGTATCTTTTTTTTCTCTGGGCTGCTATACATTCTGTGGCATGAGAGAGACTCAATATAAAGGAAATGGAATTTACTTCAAATCACTAATCGTAAGTAGTATCTATAGTTTCATTGATGCCGATAATTCTGAAGAATGACACAAGTATTCTGGGTATCTGAATCTAGTACAAGTACAATGTACTCCTAATTAGAAAAAGAAGTGAAGTTGGGGTTGATAAGCTTCTCGTCATTTCCTCCATCAATTTCTTATCTGGACTTCCCAATAGATACGAGGAATCAGCAATTGATACGAAAATGTCAGTAATATTATAAACTCCCTGTATATAACATGACACATTTTAACTGCAGGTTGCTGCAAGGACTAATTATGCACTGTCATTCAATTTCAATTGAAAACTATTTATGCTACACATGCTATACTAAAAACTTTTATATATATTCAATACAGTATAGGTGTTAGAGTATTTATAGTCTAGCTGGATCCCGACACAACCAACTTCTGCAAATGGCCCATAAAAACCTGTAAAGAGACATCATCTGTCAAGACAATGGCACCATTGTTGGTTGCAAATTCAGAACTATTGTATGTGATAGAAGGATTTAATTTAGAATACAAGAATCTAGCTTGCGAGCCACCCTCTTCCGTATCAATGAATCTAGGCAACGGGTAACGATCAACCAACAATTCGGCAGCCTCCTGCTTTGGCTCTTCAAGCAATAACTTGAAGTTCTCGTACTCCGGCTGGTTTTGGTATCCAGCTTTTCTCCATTGAGCAATAGTCTTACCATGGAAAATCAAAATGTGGAAGAAAGTGTCCAACAACAAGATTTTGTCGTCTTTGATGGAGACTGAATCCAACAAAACAGCTTCTGGTTCTGAATCCAATGAGAAGGAAGTCAACGTAGGCTGGATCATGATCAACGAATTGTTGGTGTCTTCAGTTAATAATACGTGTCTATAGAATGCAGTTTCATCAGGCGAGTTGTTGAAAACCTGCAAGAACTGAGATCTTCGCAAGTAGTAGATGAATTGTGGATATAATTGGAATTGCGGCCCGAGCCTGAACGATTCTTCTTGATCTTTTCTATAGTCGGCAAATTTTTGGCACAATCTAATCAACATACGGTCTATCCATCTCAACACATCTGCACCGTCATCTTGTTCGGATTTGAACAATGTGACTCTGGACATCAAGACGGCAGCAGCCTCCTGGTCAAAGGAGTTGGTCAAAGTTTGTTCGTCGCTGGTCAAGAAATTGGAAACGGTCGTGACTCTAATTCTGTAAGTACCAGATGCATGTTGGTAGTGAGTGATGAATTGAGTATAACTCTGTGCATTTTGAGGTAACAGCTGAGTATTGACCACATCAAAGAAAACAGCATAACTGTGTTGAGGAGAAACAGAGCACAATCTGTACTGCGATGTTCCACCAATACCAAGTTCATTTTCAGATACGTTCTGGGACTTGACGTTCATGGACGAGGCATGGCCAATAAGACCACTGATCTTCAACTCCTTCGAAGTTTTCACATCGAAAGTACCATTGAAGCCCATCAACAAGTAGCCTTCGTGATCCTTGTTGAACAATCTCAAAAATGACTGCTTGAAGATGGAAGTAGTGAATGCATCCGACAACAACAAAGTACCACCGGTCAAGTTGCACAAGTTCTTCATTTCCAACATTCCAATCTGATCGTAGCACCCCGCAAAAATGTCGACAGTGTGGGCGTTTTTGACCATCTTGGCGGCGATGGAGTCGTAGAACTTTACTGCTTTTTTGAAATGCTTAGCATTGTCCTTGTCAATGTCGGAGTGGGATCTGATTGGCTCCTTCAATTGGGGACCCACTATCAAGCCCGGGTTCAAGGTACCTGGTCCCGCAGAAAACAACATGATACGGGCGCCAAAGCCAGGGAACGTGGAGCCTAACAAGTTGGCGGCAACATTCAAAGCCGAACCGGTCGATCTGAGAGGTCTGTCGCCGTTGGCAACGGTCCAGGGGTCCTTACTTAAGTTCTCAAAGATGGAAGTCAACTGGAACTCTACATCTTCTACAGGTAAGAAGAATCTCGTCAACGAGTTAGCAAATTGAGGCAACTGACCCTGGGGAGTCGACGTTGGTCGGTTCAACATGTCGCTGATCTGCTTCTCGGTATACTCCTTGTCGCCACGGAAAATGTAGGACTTGCTGATCTTCTCCGAACCCAAGTCGTGCACCTGAACCATGGTGCCGTAGGTGATCAAACCAATCAAGGCATTGGGTGGTAACAAGCTCAACGATACAATTAATGTTTCCTTTAACGCGGCCAAGTTGTCTTCATCTTGGCACAAGTCGATCAACAAGAAGAAAATTGGTGGGTTCTGAACCGGTCTGGCAGTGATGTACTCGATGGTGGAAGAGCCTGGCTGAAGCTCAAGAGGTAAGTTTTCTGGAGTAACACCCTGATAATGAGCTGGCAAAGGGTTTCGGTACGAACACAAAGGGCAATGCCAAAAACCGCTAGGGTCGATGGTACAGTAAGGGTTCAAGATGCTTTTACAGTTCTGGTTCGAGCAGAAAATGGGATCATACACGGCGACTGGTAAATCTTCTCTCTGCTTCAATGGAGTATAAATCACCCCAGTGGGAACCACAACCTTGCCCGCCTCCACTTTGGTAGAGGGAAGTGCATTCCACGCAAAACGGATACCATTGATATCCTCGGCCTCTTCAAAGTTCATTTTGGTGGGTGGGAAATGGCAATAGAGATAAAAAAAAAAGAATTCATTCTCCACGTCAATTTCCAGTGATTTTGTTGATGTTTCGATTTGAGGACAACTCATGAAAATTTACGTGCGACACGTGATATATCACGTGGAGAATGGTGGAGTAAAACAGAACGAAGACATTATTAGCACATCGATTGGAGTAGTTGTCAATTGTAGCTGTATCTCGTAGAATCATTCTAAGTGTTAATCTGCTTATACCATATCTTGCCTCGTACAATATTGACATTCTTATGCTATTGAGATCTTCTCGGAATGGTACTGTATAAACAATATAGTCTGTCATTAACCTAATTAAACGTATTTACTGTCACAGTTCGCTTCCATGACTACTATCTACAGAAGACTATCCGAAAAGATATCCTTCTTCCCAAAAGAAATCCTTCTGTAGATAGGAGAGTTCTTGGAAGATTAAATCAATATCAAGCGAACTTCACATACATCGGCGCTACCATGCACCATCTCTGCCAATAGGCGATCTTGAATATGTCAAACGTTGATAGTGTCAACTGAATCACCTTAGCTGCTCAATAATACTAACTGCGTATATATCCTTCCCACTTATTACTGCACCGTTAGACTCCCTTTATTTTTCGCTTTACGAATGCAAAATAAAATGGCCATGCTTAGAAGCAAGAAATGTCGCCATGTGCTAATGTCGCAAAAGTTTATTATGTAAGAATCTGTCACGTCGCCGGAAATGTACACAATTCCGAACAACTTCTTTTATCTATGTTTAGTTCGAAGAGGAGACTTCTTCCACTTACTTGAATTGAGGACCCAAGAGTTGGTCATCTTTGTTTAGAAGGAAATATTGTGTGAAATATTGAAATTCCCCTCCTTATATTCTTTGCCTATTTTTATTACCTAGAATTAAATGGAAAGCATTGAATATGATCTTCCATAAATTCTCTTGTGGGTCAGCATGATGATTGATCTACCATTGTATCGTTCTAAACTAGGTATATAGTCAACTCTTTATCTTAGAATTTTGTGGTTGGTAATCTTTGACACTTTTGTTGAAATTCTTCGATGTATTGATCACCGAAGTCATTTTCTTCTGGATGAACGAATTTACGAACATCAGAAGTTTGGAAGGCATTTATCGAGCAAATTATGATTTGCTATTCACTGTCGATTCTATGAACATATATTTTGTAGTTCTCCTTCCTGTTGTTGGGATCAATTTTCAAAATCACGAATTGTTCTCTAGCCAAACCAGCTGAGTAGTCAGATTTTTCGAGCGCATAGATTCTATATTCAACGAACAATTTGAATAACGAAATAGACAAATCGTAAACCGTCCTCTTTCATAAAATCCTTTTCAATTTGGATAGAACCACTAATAGGCAGATATTCTGCTAGACTTTTGTGTTATGATTGCTCGAATTAATATTAGCACGTTTGCGAGCATCTCATACATGAAATATATGAGCTGCCAATTGTAGGTTTTGGGTTTTCGTAATTTTTAAATGTATACAATCTTAATTTAAAAATTGAACAAATTCATTGTATTATAGAATGACAGCCTAGTTTTATATTCATTAAAGGTTTCTTGTTAGATATCAGTCAAAAGACAACCCATCTCATCATGAAAAGATACGAGACGTAGCAAACCCTCTGCTACCAGGAAGAAAGAACCATTTTCAATTTTGACGATTTTTTCACGAATTTCTAGATAGAAAACTCCTTCCAAATCCATTTCCAGTCTGAAATACTAACATCGAGAGGGCTAAACAATTTAATGATGTTGTTTAGAATCATCAATTCAATTGGTTTAACTAATAATGTTCATGGACACTACATTATAACTCAATTTAGTCATTGAAAGTAAACAAATTGAAGAAGCAGATAGAAATTGATGCCAGAAAACAAGAATAGTCACAGATAAATTTAATCTACAATTGTTGATTGTATTACAATTGATATTGTTGCCATTAAAATTATACTATATTGTCTAATATTGTTGTCATTAATTTAGTTATTATTATTATTATTATTATTTCACTTACCATCATAAGAATACATATTAACGTGCTTCTGTTGAATGGCGGCCTCCATTTAGGATGATAGAATTGAGAGACTTGTAAACTGTAAGATAATTTATTTGTAACAGAGAATAAAATTGGGATGTACATCAATAGACTGGAAGCTTCCGAGATTAAGACTTGTTTTTCAATGCATCGATCTCTTCTAATAAAGCTGCAATGTACTTGGATGCCAATTCGACGGTTGTAGCTTTCGATGGAATTGCCACTTCATCGTGGTAGACCTGGGGAATTAAACTTCCTAATTCCTGAACGGCCATATTCATTCTATTTCTTCTTCCTTGTTCAGCTAACTTATGAGATGCTTTCTTGGTTGCTGGCTTTTCGCCACTCTTTTTGATGACAGGAATACCGTTGGAAGACTTCTGGTTGAGCAACTTGGGTGACGTTTCAGTACTCGACGAAGAAGACTTGGGAAGGATCTTGTTGGATGTATTCGATGAAAATGACTTTTTACTGGATCTCGAGGATTTACGTGATAATCCTCCCGCATTCGATGTCATGTCGATGTCAATGTCGTCATCATCTTCATGTTGACTGTGCTCAGCCAATCTTCCCATCGTGAAGCCCATTAATGGAGCATTACCTTGTCCGCCATTGACTGCGTCAATTTTTTTACTCTGTGGAGGTAACATCGGAGTGGCGCTGTTGCTGTTATCATTTGTACTGGTTTCCATGCTTGACTCTGGTAATTTGTCAAATGCAGAAACGGTGGTAGCTACTGGAGAGGAGCGGAAATTATTAGCGCCATTTCTTGCCCTCATTGAAGGTGAATTTTTGTTTGGCTGAATGATAGGTGTTCCGTGGGGAGTTCTTCTTTTGCTTCCATTGTAGACTGTATGAGCATGGTGATCTTCTACTGGTCCCGGTCCATACAAAGAAGAAGACGAACGACGTCTATCAGTTAGAGAAGTCTGGGCATTTAACGCTGGAGAAGTCAACGGTTCAAAGGAGACTTGAACGGGAGGTTGCTGCGAGAACGCAGAAGAAGACGATCCACCGCCTGTGATCGAGCCAGAAGATACATTTGGAGCCTTGTTGAGATTTACCTGTGAGTCCATAGGAGTCACTGCTGGTGAAACCAACGGCGTAAATACAGCATCGGGCCTCACGTGTTGCTGTGGTGCCTGCTGCGACTGGTGCTGAACTTGGAAGTCCGAGAGGTTTTTAGTATTGTGCTTGTGGTAAAAATGTTGGTTGTTATATGATTTCTCGTTCTGGCCTGGCAAAATCGGTGAGACGAAAGACTTTCGGTCTTGTTCCGCCAGCTTCTCACCAGCCAAGTTCTTATTAGCTGCGAGCAAACTGGGTGTCTGAATGGGCAAATGCAGTGGAGGAAATGCCGACGACTCGTGACTAGGGTCTGTGTCGAAGTTCAAGTCTTCCGGTATTATAAAGTTCATATTTTCAATGCCATATTCGTACAGCTGAGGAGGAGGGGGGATATCGTGCGGGTAGCCAGAAATTCCTGGAGCATCCTGCTGAGTAGAACCAGAGCCTACGGTGCCAGAGCCCGAGTTGGGCGTATTGGCGATATTAGAGCTAGGGGTATTTTCCTGCGACTGAGAAGCCAGAGGATGGTGATGGTGATGGTGATGATGATGAGAGTGTGTAGCTACAGTGGCAGCCTCGTAGAGGTTCTGCTCTAATTGGTGAAGAAACATCTGCTCTGTATCGGAGAAGTTAGACGGCGTTGCACCTGAAGTAAGAGGGCCAGTGCCCAGCATCTGGTGGTAATGGCTCGAAGGAGTCAGATGGGCATTGGAGCCCGTTGCGTCTTGGTGTTGTTGCTGTTGGTGGTGCTGTTGAGCATCACCAAGATCATGGTAATACGGCGACTTACCCGGCGTAGCCCCGCTATTGCTTGGGGAAAAAGTCGAGTTCCATACGGACAGCTCCATAGTAAATTTACGTATGAGAACTATGTAAAAGTGCGAAGCACTATGAGCTACTGGAACTTTGAGTTACCAGTACACTGTTATTTTTAGTACTGAAGATCTTCAAGTACTAAGGGTTAATCGAGCTATGGATGTAGCACAGTTCAAAAAGTTATACTACTACCAGGTTATGGCAATCTTTCACTTCTGTTTTCTATTAGTTGAATACAACGACGTGAAGATGAGTTCCTCAGTAATTGGTGATAATGTGTTAGACGGGTGGAACAATTAATAAGACTCGTGAGAAGGTGAGCCGGAGTTCTATACAGAATAGGTAGTATCCGATTAGACAGATTAAATTGATTCTGGTTATGTCAGTCTCAGTTATATTCGATAGCAATATATGAGAGTATTGACGACAAATCAAAGGATAATGGCGATGTCTGGTGAAGTGTAGGATAGCGTGTCTGAATCTTGCCGTACAGATTGGGTATATCCGCAGTAGATCCACGAGCTTCTCGTGACTAGAGCTTGTGACAAAATTGGGAGGCCTGCCGTGGGATGGACACTTCGGGCTGAGGATGTCTGAAACGAAAAACGAAACAACGAAAGGAGGTGAAAAATCTATTTACGAATAAAAGATATCAGAATTTATAAATCTATCTCCAGGCGAAAAAAATGTAACCAGACGTTTTTTTTCCTTCAGACGACATTAATACTTTTTGCCAGAAGTCTGAATCCGGTAACCCTTTGGTTGCTGTGATCAAGCTAAAAGGTATTAATAAAAAATGGGCTACCTGTAGATAGTGACAACCACGTGGGGTTTTGGGTGGATATCAGACGCGCCGCACCTCGGGCGACATTTCGGTGACATTCTGAAACCAGTGTGACATTATCCCGCGACATTTGGCGCTTAACCATATTGTTCTCTGTACAGTATTTTCCAGCCAAAATTCGCACCCCCCTTAACAAGATTTCGTTCAGGGT